>CM062835.1:11125248-11193001 GCA_031772345.1 Himalopsyche anomala
GTATGAGATCATACTACATCTATCTTTGAAAAAATTACAACCAAAAAATATATATTTTTTATTTTATTTTAATCCATGTCTACACCCAATGTGGAGCATATAGCTTCCTAATGAATGTATCTAGAACTGTTTGTTACTCAATTGCTCAACCTTCTTTTTCTAATGAGAGTAGTAGGAATTAATTGATAATGCTAGAACCGGACTAGTGGTTAACTAATGGCTCACGCTACGCCCAGTTATTGAAGGGTTGGAAGGTTGAAGAGCTCACAAATCAAGATTTGATTGAGATTGAGAAGGAATGTGCCACAGAAAAAAAAATCAAAAGAACAAGATGAACACAACGACCTACCTTAACATTTTGTGCTTAAAGACATGGCTGCAGCTTTTAGCCAAATCAACAATGGAATCCAACAATTTGAGAATATGGACCCAGACACAGATAGATTTTTGAAGGTACATCGCCTGATTCAGCAAGCATTCGCCTGTTACAATGAAATTTATAATGAAAAGAAAAAACAACTTACACAAACAAATCTAGATATGTTTGTGAAAAAAACTAACCCCACTACTACAATCACTGAGACCTATGGATATTAGCACAGATGATAAAAATACCACAGAATAACTTTGTAAATATATATGATTTATTATTATTATATTATAAACACATGTGTATTAATTATAGTACATATTCTGAAATAAATACCACTAACGTACCACACATTTTTTTTGTCTATCATTTCATTATTTTTTTGTACGAAATTCGACTTACGACCATTTTGACCTACGTCCTAGGTGGTGGAACGGAACCCCGTCGTAAGTCGAGAACTGACTGTATTACTAATACTTACTCTATCGAATAACGTCAGATACGTTGTTTGGCTCGACTCTAGAATTACCACTCTGTTACCTACCAACATCGAATGATATATTATTCACTTCCAACATAAACAATTAATTAAAAATTTACTCCAGTCCTTCTCAACACTGTATTATGAGCATATTTTCAAGATGTAGAAGATTAAAGTTCTTTTGTAAGTGCCTCCGAAAAGACATCAGTAAATAAATATTCGCAAAATATTATTTTTATTTAGATAAAACTTTTTTTTCATATAAATAAAACTGCTTATTTGTTTTAATCATAGGTTCCTTTATAATTTTTCCGGTTCTAAGCTCAAGAAATGCGACCCCAATACCCACATTTTCTTAAATATCTATTTTAATATGGGTGATACAATGTTTATAATTAAGGTATTCTTATATCATAGTTTTTTGGACCTTTTGTAGTTTATATAAATACGCGGTAACGAGATAAGCGCCCGCTTATCAGCGATCGTCCGTAAGATAACTAGGCTGAACGCGTCAGTTGCAAATACATATTTGTACTGAAATGACGTATTTTTTACGCGCAACTTAAAATATGATTATTTATTAAAAAACACGAATTTTTATAAAAAAAAATGTATGAGGAATGATGCAGAGAGATATTTTAAAGCCGTTAGACTATTTTTTTTTGAAATTCATAAGAATAAGGCCAATAATGAGGAAACCACTGGGGTCCCTAAACGACCCCCATCGGCAGAGAAGTATTTTTCTATTCTCCGAGCCGCGAGCGATAATCTAATGTATCAGGCACCGTAGAACTCCTCCCTCCCTTCCAATCCTAAAACTAGCTGGGCAAAGCAAGAGCGACTAATTAACCACTAGTCCTGTCCTAGCCCTATCCTTCTATTCTTGTTTTATTCGAAAAAAAGAGAGCTCGAGTAACAACGAGTTATCGCAAAAAAGTGTGTTAAGATACCTCCATTAGGAAGCCATATGCATTGGGAACGAAAATGGATGGGAAAAAAACTTGACAAGAAGCGAGTTCCGGTACCTTTTTACCAAAAAAAAAACATACATATGTATAAGAAAGTTTAAGAAATTCAATTATAATTAAATGTTTAAAATATGATTATCTTAACGTTTGTAAGGTCAAGGAAAAAAAATAGCTCCGGCTCTTTACAATATATTGACGGTATAATAATGTGGTTTTGTCGTGCATTTGGCACGTTTAAGATTTATGAAATGTTTTTAAAGATAAATAATTGGACACGACAAACACTTGGATACTTACAAAAAATACTTGTAGTGAAATGTCAGTTTTGAGATACGGAAACATTAGAGCAGACGTGATTAAATATATGTTATATGAAATGTAGCTAAATAAACCAATACAAAACTTACAATCGTCTTTCATTTTTATCTTCTATATTCACTCAAACCTCTTTTTGTGCGATTTCAAAGTTATGCGGTTTTTATTTAATGCATTTTTTGGGTCTATGTAAAAGTACATATCGACTGTGGAAAGGAAAAAAGACGTAACCCACAGTTTTTTTCAAAACAGGTTTTTTTCGATAATCACAATGTATCAAACTTGATACATGTTCTATCAAAAAGATACAAATTCCGAATTAGTATCTAAATTTAGCTTTTAAGTTTGAAAAAGATGACCTCGTAAAAAAATAAAACCAGATTATGTCAATTAAACACCAGTTTAGAAGTCTCTGTGCACTTCAAGGTTGTGTATAATTCATAATTTGCATATGGTCCAAAATCATCAAAACACGTTTTTTGCGCCTCTTGTAAAATTTTATGTGTGTGGGTTACGTCCTTTTTCCTTTCCACAGTCGATATGTAATAACGTTAATAACAGCGCGTTATTCACATACTGTGCGTGCAAAATCCAATGTTTCACCTGTTTATTACAATGTGACCTTGGCACGTGCGTCCCTTGTACATATTATGTACTGTATGCGTATTTTTGATTTGCATATCGAGCGATTTTGAGCTGTATCGCAAATCGCAACGAAAGTTTTTACACCGCGATGACAGTTTGTAATTAAAATAATAATTATTTTTCTAGTGAATGTCTGGCATTAGAGATGCCGGATGCCAGACATCCTTAAAATTTTACCAGAAATTTTATTTTTTAATAAGATAAAGTAAATACAGATTTTAAATTTTTCTTTGTGCCTTATTATTTTCCTGATTTTTTGTGCGATTTTGCGAAAATTATATCGTTTTTAAAATCCATGAAATGCATCATTTTTTTTATTCATAAGTTTTCCGCGGAACGCATCTACCGCACAAAAAAGGTTTAGGTGTATATATTTCTTTACTGTTAGAAAACTCTTTTGCGAGTTGTTTTACAGTAGAACCCCCTATAATGACATCACATACTATAAAACCCCCTACTATTGTTGAGACACCTTTTCTTACAGTGACATAACCCCCCTATAATGACAAAAATCAAAACCATAATCGAAACTTTTTTAAAAATATATCGTAAGCATTCATGCTACAAATCGTATCGTATTGCGTATCGACGACTATTCAGTAGCTCTGCTTTCGTTGGTTTTGAAGGACGTATGTGACGTGTCATCCGGGAATTCATAGACGGTGATTCATCGACGAGGGGTATTTAATCTTTGAAGTAAGATAACTACTTTCATATCAATGAAAAAATACAATTGAAAATCTTAACCCCCTATAATGACCCCCCCCTTTCTCGTCACAGTAGGGGGTTCCACTGTATTTGTATAACATCGTTGCAGTACCTTTAATTATTAAATATTGCAACAATACTTATACGATAGTTTTGAAGAGCTTTATATCCAATAAGCCCATCAAAATTTTGTTTTTACTATATTTTTTAAGCAACGTTAAATGTAGGTTTCGTTAATAAAATGTGTTGTCTTGTTCCAATAAAATATCGTCGTTACGCTTTCAAAATCCGCTATGCGTATATTTCCACAATTCGGATTTTCCATTTAAAAAAATATAATATTTCACCGCATCCGCAAAGAATAGAAACGATTACGATACAAAGCGCTCTACATTGTAATTCTTTTTGTATTAGTTTTGAGACTACAGAAAGGTTTTGAAAAAAACACATAGCAGATTTTAAAAAGACAACGACGATATACTATATTTAATTTCATATTTAATATTATAAACAATTTCAAATATTTTTTTAAGCACACAATAATCACGGTTCCATTTGTTTTGTCAAACACAAAACATTCCAGAAAAAGATGTCCATTATTCATTCACAGCATTTATATTATAAGTGCGTAAAACGAAATTATTATCACGATAAATAAAATATTCATTGCTTAATATTATTAGCCACTTTCTATGATTCTTCCATGTTTTATGGTCCACTAAAGTTTCATTTCAGGCGTGTATATTATTCCAATAGGCATCTCGTTTCATTTATCTCGCCACTGTCTTCATCATGAATACAACACTTCAAGCAAATGTCACGAATTTGTGACGTTTTGTTTGATTTTGTAAGAAACTCAGATTTTACGGAATGGATCTGAAACAGCGGCTTTGGAGAGACGTTTAAACTGGCTGGTTCTCGTGCTGTGGACGTCTCCAAAGACACAACCCAGCGTGTCTATTGTTTAAACTATCGGATACATTTTTTTAACTGTATTAAATATTCTATTATAATTTTTCTATCACACTCAATGAGAGAAATTTAAACCATAGGTTCCCAAAGTGGTCCGTACGGACCCCCGGGGGTCCGTGAGGACTGCCAGGGGGTCCCTGACAGGAATAAAAAAAATGGGGGTCCACGAGATGTAAATGGGGGTCCACGGACCGGAATCAATGGAATCAAATTTAATCAAAATAATGCGGGTTTAAATAGGTCAAAGTAAACTATCTCTTAAATTTATAAAATAGAAAGGGTTACCAGCAGTTCTGGCTGCAGAAAGATATCCCTGTTGCTTATCCTGTATTGTGGGCTATCGCAAGAAAGTTTTTGATAGCATTTCCTTCTTCGTACCTCGTGGAGAGAGGTTTTAGTGCAGTTACTAATTTTCTTACGAAAAAAAGAAATCGGTTGCAAATCACTGAACGTGGAGATTTACGACTGTACCTTACGAATTTGTACCCAAATATTGACCAATTGATATCTGAGCATCAGGTACATCCCTCTCATTAACAGATTTTATTATTTTATGTAAGAATTTGATTGTGTTTTGATTTGCTCATTTTCATAAAAAAAAATCACTTATGATAAGAATAAAAAATTAACATATTTTTTTTTACAATTGTCCACTATACAAAAAACCAGTGTGCTCATATTTGTATTTTAAAATATTAGAAACGTTCACTATTATGCATCCTGGGGGAGGGGGTCCACGAAGGAAAAAATACTGGGCTTAGGGTACACGGGGGAAATAAGTTTGGGAACCATTGATTTAAAACTTACTACGTTTACATTATGTTATGATGACCACAAAATATTTGTAGAATAATTGATTTGAAAAAGTTTGGATTAAATGAAACGAAATCAAAACTTTCGTCGATTTTATTTTCTTAATGGTTCCTTTTCCAGTCTGATATCAGTCATTTCGGTACCTGGAATGAGAAACGTAATCAGCATTATGTAAATAACTTAACATTGAATGAATTATTTTGTTGGCATTGTCAGTACAAATGTTATATCTGTTACGAAATATAATATAACCATTTAATTTGCATGCAGATAACGTGTAACAAAAGTTTGAAAAAATTTTGTTAAACTGTTTTTTTATTTGCAAACGAATGAAGTGATTTCCTCAATAGATAAAATAAAATTTGAAGTCTCACCCACTTTAATAGATAGGATTTGAGCTAAAGAAATATAATATAGCATTCATAGGTAATTTTCATTAAAAAAACATCCAGAATTATTAAATTGTTCTCTATACCTGTTTATTGTGCGCATCGAATTATGATATATTGCACTGTTATCTGATATATTAAATATAGACTAAGGAATAATAAAAAACTTAATTATAAGCTCTTTAGTACAAATATTGTAAGGAAAGATAAATTGTCATACCGGCTTTTCCGTCCACGTAATCTGCTTCGTTCCACGGAGCTTTTTCAGCTGACCCAAATATAATGTAGAAGAGATTTCCTACAAAGGCGATCCCAGCAGATATACAAAACACTGTCCTCCATTGAAGAACGTCATTCTGTGAACAGTTTACGAAACTTTGTATTCAATATGTTGTAGAAATATAATATATTAAAAAAGCATGAAAACAGGCAAAAGAAAAATTACAACATGGCACCGTATGTTATGGGAATGATAATATATACCAGTGCTTCATGCCACCGACCCCTAAATCTAAAAACAATAATCTGCGGACCCCCGATTTTTTTTTATTTCACATGTTCATATTTTATCACAAAGAATGTTGAAAGAATGAAAATTTTCGCTGACCCCCAGGTTGGGAAGCACTGATATATACTACTCGTAGCAAAACAACTGAACCAGCAGTCGTCAATGGCTAATAAAACTAAAGTCATCGCCATTGATTCAACAGGCATCTTACAAGACGAATGTAGAAAAACTTTATGATGGGTTCTTTTACAATATTTCAACAAAACATTAGCGAGTAAAATCCACTAGGATCACAAACCTTTTTTATAAATAAATACCGGATCATCTTTTTACAAGAAACTTTTTAAAATGCAAGATAATAAAGCGATTGATTATTGAACATTTTTATTTTTATTTCAACTCATTAAAAGTCAAAACAATGATTGTTGAATAGGACGTAACCCAGAGTTTTTCCCAAAACAGCTTTTTTCAATAATTTCAACAATAACTCGACACACGTTCTATCAAAAGGATGGAAGCTGAAAATGCCGAATTAGTATCTAAATTTAGCTTTTAAGTTTGAAAAAAGAAAGGCTTATGAAAATCGTAACCAGGAAAAAGACCCAAAAAAAGGTTTTTCTTGGACAATTTATTAAATCAATATTAGGTTAGGTCAATAAAAAACCAGTTATCAATCACCGTGCACTTCAGTGTTTCGTATATTTCATAATTTGCTTTTAGCCTAAAATCATCAAAACACGTTTTTTGCGTCTCCTGTAAAATTTGATATGTGTGGGTTACGTTCTTTTTCCTTTCCACAGTCGATATTATACTTCGCTCGTTTTAAATTGAAACCGATATATGTATACTTTTTGTTTAACAATAAGGTCAACATATAAGAATATTATCATTTATAATTATTAAAATAAAAAATTTCACCTTAATCAGAACTAAATATCATATTTTGTGAGGAAAAGCATTACAGTTCTATTAAAACACAACCGTTTGTACCGGTTTTTAAAATTTTATCAAATAATCAGGATGCGATCATTTTCAACAGGTAGACCGGTGGCTAACAATGACGTAACCCCGGTACTAAACGTGAAATAAAATTGCGTAATCAATACATACAATTGTGTTTATATTTCTATACAATTATTTCATAGCTTAGCTAGCCTTATTTATAATGTTGTCTCAATACTGTGACTGTTTTTCACGGCGATGCCGGTAACTTATCTCCGCGCAAGGTAAAATTGAGAGTAATATAACACCCATAATAATTGTCTAATAATATTATCGGCGTACTGTCTGTGAGGAAATCAATGGCGTAGTTCCATAGAATGATCCGTCAAAATTTTGATTTATATTTATATTCGAATACCACGCGAGAATAAAATACTAGTTTTCTCTCGGTAGGCAGAAATTGTTGTAGCACCATGGAAATGGACTTACGTCGTTTGTTAATACGAGTCCCGCCGTGATGGGCGCCATCATTCCAAACAGATTCGACATTGCGTTGCATATTCCCATCATAGTTCCAGCAAAATTTGGCGCCACGTCTATGTGATTTACCTTAAAGCAAAGGTGTAGTACGGTCATAAGAACGTATATAATTGGACACACCAAAACCAATCGGAGATGCTCAAGTCCATTGCAGATCGGAACCTTAATAGTTCACATACACTTTACAAAATGGCAATATCGATTAATTCAAAGCCTACATTTTTTTTCAATATAATATAGAAGAAGTAATGAATTAAACATTACAATACTCAACAACAACAAAAATCGATTCAATAACCGAAGGAAATTTTATAGATACGTTTTATGTGTTGTATTATTCAATATCTAATGAAAATCTTTTTATATTTATTATCCAGTAATTCAATTCAACTGTTATAGCAATTTCATAACAGTGTATAATTTTGGGCAACGTATTTTTATTTTGTAACATAACGATAAATAACTTCAAACAATTATTTTAACTGATGAAAATCCTTCATTATCTGTAGCGAAAATCAAATGCCATTGTTGGATTTTTATTTTATGATTGCATTAGATGTTATTTAGATAAGATACCGACTTATCATATTATATTGCATAATGTTAGAATATTTAATTGTAAAGGTTATTTTATTTCAGCATTTTTTTTAAAGTGATCGATTGGTTGATTGCAAATTTTCTGGTACCCATTTCAAACAAGAAATAATCTATGATAATACCTTGGCATATAGGTGAATTTTAGAGACAAGACATCGATAGATTTCAAGTTTACAATGTGTATGTGTAATGCTTTTGTTTAGTGATCTTTACTGGTGCATTTTTCAGTACTCTTCAGTTTTTGTTTCAACAAATTTTAAAATAAAAGATTGATAGAATTTTAGACGGTGGTGATATCAAATCTATGTGCTGGGTCCTCGGGAATAATTAATTAATTTTAGTTCATTTTTTTCAATCTTTACGGTATCATATTCTTCACTTATTAATACTTCAACCATTATCATTACAGTACAATTTCGATAAAACAGACTTATGCTGGCGAAGGGCTGTCCGTTAGTTCAGTGGTTTCCAACTTTCATGTTACTGCGCCTCTCTTCGAAGAAAAAAATACCTTCGCGCCTCCCCATCCTTTATTTCGTATAGTAATAGTAATGTTTTAAAGGGTAAATATATATTTTGGCCAGTTCGCGCCTCACTTTGCAATAGTCCACGCTCCCAGGTTGGAAATCGCTGCGTCAGTTAATAAAGGGGACAGTCAAATATTGTCATCTTTCTGACAAAATTTAATAAGTAACAAAACTGTCAAAAATTAGCAAAGTATACAAAGAAATTCTTTGATACAGGTTTTTCACTTCAAATTAAATCTTTTAAAAATTTAAACAAACAATTGGATAGTTTTCTTAATAAAGTTATTTTATTGTTTTCATGCGTACAGCAACTGTTTTATGCAATTTCTTATTTATGTAATATTTGTTACAATAAACGGTGTAACAGTAATTACAGATTCTTGTAATGTATATATCTCTGTCAATACACGAGACCTTCACTGTGACATTTCTTATTTATAATTTTTAATTGAACGTTTTTTCCATTTATTAATGAAAAAAAATAACGAAGATTTTTAAGCAGCTGAATGAATTATTTATATTCAAACTGTTTTTATAATCCCGGGATTGAACATTCACCATAAAATCATGTAAAAATTCTTTATTCGGGATTGAGAATTATTTGCTCGGCGGTTTTGAAATCCTGGTAATTTAGGGGATGTCTTAAAATCAAAAAATGTGAGACATTTTTTTTAGCTCTTCCAGGATTTCCAACATCAGAAACCCAGGAATTTGACGAATTCGCAAAATGAAAAGACGCGAGAGCTTTTTTCTTTTCAGGTCTCGCGCGAATTTCTTACAATTTGTTGTCAATCCAGAAATTTCGGGGTTGTGACAGTACTAGTCCCGGTTTTCGGGATTTCGGGATCCTAGATTCCACCGGAATTGGAGGCTCTAATTTGGAAGGCTAGACACACATTAAAACTACTGCAGTTGTACAAATATGATCAATGATAATTACGAGCAAACAGGCGAGAGCTTTCAAAATTATGTTTAAAATAGATAGGATTTTTTGATCAATTTTAATATTCAATTCAAATTGTATCCATGGAATCCGAAATTCATTGCAATTAAGTCAGTTTTATATTTTGTTTGCTGTACTCTTGTCTTGTGCGGTAACACCTGAAATATATAACGCAAAATTAATCTTACATGAAATCCAACCATGACCCCAGATTTGATGCTTGCAGTCAGGATGAGCAGAGCTACTGCTAGCGGCATGTTTGTATCAGGCACATAGCTAAGGATAATTAGCATTACAGAAGCTCCCCACACGGCTGCAAAAAAAATAGATGAGATATTAAGTTAAAACAATTTTATATAAAAGGTGACATTCAGAAAAAAGTTCAATATATATAAATGAATAAACTTATATGCAATATTTTGGAATGGATACGTATATAAATTTAAAAAATGTATTTTTAATCCATGTCCGCTCACAATGTGGAGAATATGGTCTCCTGATGGAGATATCTCAACAGAAGATTTTCTACGAGAACTGTTCGTTACTCAGATACTCTACCTCACTTTCTTTCAAAGAGAGTCGGGAAACGAAGGACGGGATTAGCTCATAAATAATGATCTCGACTGATCACACTCGCTACAACCTGTTATCTTAGATTCGGAATTGTAGGAAGGGGGGTGATTTTTTTATACATCACAAACGTTCATGCCTTCGAAAAAAAAAATGCTGTTCATATTAGGATTCGAGCCTGTGAGGTCTGACATGAAAGCCAACGACGGCGACTACTGTGACATGGACCCACCCGACTGTACATATACTGAATAAATAATATAATTTTATATTCGAGAATTTTTGTATGTACAGAGTTAATTTTAAGTTAGAAACTATTATATTGGTATCTTTAGTCAATGTGATAATTTCTTTAAATCAGTTTTTGAATTAGCAAAATATTTATGCTTTAAGCATAAATATCAACTGTAAAAATACAAAAGCAGGTAGATCACAGTTTTTTTTCTAAAATTTTCTTTCAATAATTTAAATGTATACAGCTTAATACACGATCTTTCAAAAGGATATTGCCTGCAAATGTTTAGCTTTTAAGTTTTAATGAAGAAAAGCCTGCGAAAATCGCAACAGTAACAAATTGGATTGAGTAAATAAAACACCATATTTTTTTTATTAAACTTGCGTATATTTAATATTTTTACACAAAATCACCAAAAAAATGTTTTAGTGCCTCCTGTAAAATTTGTTCTGTCTTGGGCGACGTCCGTTTGCCTTTCTGCAGTAGATATAAAAAACTTTTGTATTATAACTGAAGACAAGATGTAGATAAAGGAATTTTCATACAATAAATTTCTGAAAAGTGTGCTTAGCAATTTTTTATAAGCATTCATCAGATATTTTAGAATTGTAATGGGTTTTAATTGAACCAAAGGATGAAGCGTAATATTTTAGTTATTTTTTATTGTTTTAAAACGAATCATGGTGTCAATGGCTGTAAAGGCCTTCTTCCATAATGACCACAGCAGTGATAATTGTCTATGAATAAACGATACATTAAATGTTAGTAAAAAATCGGTGTTAGTGTGTTAAATTACTTTTCTATTTAAATTATTATCTTTGACTTAAACATTTACCTTAACTTACGCATATCTTCAACTTTGTAAAACAAAAATCTCTTTCATCAGCTTGTGTTGTACTATAATATGTGTACTAAATTCATTTAATTAAAATTTAGTATCGATACTCACATATTGTGTTGGCAATTTTTCTTGCAGCAGTCAGCGAGCATACTTTTCTATTGATGAAATAATCCGAGAGATAGCTGTATACAAAACTTGTTAGCCACATTCCAAGAAAAGGTGTTGCAGATAATACTCCATTCTACAACAACCAAAAAGAGTGCTGAAGTATTACAAAAGTAAACTTTGTGTCTTGTCTTTTGTCACTCCTTCTATAATGCAATATTTTACAATAATCACGTATATGAAAATAAAAGTTTAGATTCAAGTTTACATAAAAAAAACGTTTTCACTCAGCACGCACAAAAAAAATACTCAAATTAAATCATTCGTTATGATTGCAGACAATCAAAACTACTACTTAATCGATATATTGTTATAACCTTTTCACACTTAGATATTATTTATAAACTGAAAAAAAAATATAAATTACTTTGCTGAGAATATTTTTCAGAATGTGATGTTTTCATGTTTTCAGATTTCTATTATGATCATTTTTACAGTCAACTTTGAAAAATTCACTTCTCACACTGTATTGATAATTTTATACTACAATAATATTGGCCAAATAATTTGTATGTCTATAATTGAGGGTATTATGTGAGAACACGACTCATTCAAAAATGGTTAAAAATAAAACTAGAATTTGATTTTGTAAAACAATAAGAATTTAATAATTTCAGAAGTATTTTATGCTTTATATTACTTTGAAATGATATGTTGTATGTTATCAAGCCATATTTGAGACAGATTTCTTAAAATACTTATTTATTTACTAAATTGTTTAATTACTAATGTTTAAACAATTTTGGAATGAGCCGGGCTTGAAAATAATAGCCTCAATTATGCTTTACTGGTTTGCTTTTCTCTACCAATAGATGAACGACATGAATATTAAAATAGCGTTAACTAAAAATAAGGTTTCAATAAGTTTTTTTATCCCTCGTGTTTAGTCACGCGTTGATCTTTAAAAAAATTGCAGCTAAATCAAATACGCGATACAAATTTCATTGTTTAAATATTTTTAATGTTTATATAATTTTGTTTGTGACGTCTTTTTAACGTGTATTCGATCGCTGGTGCGATCCCGATTGGCCGTAAATGTTTTTTTTGTTCATTTTTATCTTATTTTATATAAACACCGCTATTGATTTAATATTTGGAATGTATTGCGACCCCTGGCAATGCCTGCATATAGGTGCATCGTTCTGTATGGTTAGATTGCATATGATAATATAAATTAGTAAATTAATAAGAGATTCTCACGACTTAGATTCAGTCTACCAAGGACATTGCTTCGCATAGCAAAATTGCTCGAAAGTATACTTATCTCAAATAAACATTCTAAGCAATTTCATTTATTTTTTATTGTTTTAGAAATTAATTCTTTTTAATGTTTTAATATTTTACCGGAGCAGCGATAGTTAATCAAACATGCATCGTTTAATAAATAAAAGGTGAGTGATAAAAAAGAACATGAACTGTCGCGCGTTTGAATGCATCATGAAGAAAATTTAGAAAAACGAAACTCGAGTGGTGATATAACTTATTTTAATGACTTCAATTTGAACTATGTTATCGATACAAAATGTTACTGCTGGTCAACAATGTCACAAAGAGCTGAAAGTAACAAATTGTAATACAGTAAAAAAAAAAACAAAAAAGTCCACAAAGTTACTGCTTTTAGTATATGTAGGTTTGATTAACATTTGCCATATTTCAAAACAAGATCATAATTCCAAGCCAAGTTTTTAAATACTAATTTAGTGTCGAAATTACGTATGCACTGGCGTTGCACCCAACGGGGGGGGGGGATTTTTTTGCATTATCAAAAACGAGAAATTTACTGGCTTGAAAAATCTAATGCAAACATATGTATGCATTGTAAAAACCAGAATGTTAAAACTCAATTAATTCTTTTAAATGGATTATTCAAGAATATATATATTTTTTTAAACCATGTCCGCTCCCAATGTGGAGCGTATGGACTCCTAATAGAGTTTATCTCAACGAGAACTGCTTGTTACTCAGTTGCTCAACCTCTCTGTTTCCAAAGAGAGTAGGGATAGAAGGATAGAGCTAGGACAGGACTAGTGGTAAGCTTATTGCTCTCAATACGCCCCGTTCATAGGATAGGATGGGTAGGAGGGGGGAATTCAAGACATCACATACATTCATGCCTTAGAACAGAAATTCATAAATCGATTAAAAATCAATTTATTAAACTGTCCGTACCGGGATTTGAACCCGTGCCCTCCGTAACCGAAGCCAACAACGTTGACCACTCGACCACAAAGGAAGCATATATAAACCATTTTAATTTGTAAATAAACAAAATAAAAATCAGATTTTTAAATAATATTGTTTATTCAAAATCTGCATATTCGTATTAATTGTTAGAAAGAATCGAGAAAGAAAACTGACAATATTTAAAATGGAAATTACCATAACCTAAATTTAACAATATTTAGCTTAAGTCGTAAGATTTCTCTAAAAAACATATTTTAGGTCGTCGCCCCACATTCTTTCATCCCTTGTCGCGATCTTTCAATCACCTATATTTTTAGACCCCTTTTCACACCGCACTGTCGATCAAGCTACATCCAATCAACCATTAGTGATAACTATTATTATTAATAGTCATCTTTTTTAATATACTAAATATACAAAAGTAAATCGGTATTATTAAAAAACCGAAAATAGGGCGTAAACGTTAAAACAGGGTTAACTGTATTCACTATAAATAATCAAAATTTACGTCAAAACTTACTACTTAAAAAAATGTTGATTTAATGTAATGTTAAATAATAAATCACTAACCATCATTCAGTTGTCCATCACTATTATAATTTATCGTGGGATTTATGATTCTGTAATTGTATTTTATTAAAATTAGTATACATTCATCAGATAACATGTCCCTAATCCGCTTGACTATCTGCTCGTTAATCTCTCGTTATACGAAATCGTGTCACGTATTTTTTTTTCTCACGAAAAATGCATATTTTGCATTCAAATACTTTTTGAATAAACGATATTTATATTGTGTCCTTGCTTTAACAAGCGATATACAATTTACTATAAATCTAATACTTTTAACGGTTAGTCCTTGATGCAGAGGCATAACCTAATGTGTACTAAGGAGTATAAATTCGGACTTCGGGTCGGGTTCGGGTAACAAGTGCGGTATTAGACTCGGGCCCGGGCCGGGTTGGTCCTGAGTTTTTCGGGCTCGGGCCGGGTAATTTTGTAAAATTTTGGCCCGTGCAGACCTCTACTGTGTACGCTAACCCGTGATATTTATTAACATTGTTTTAATGACAGCGAATTTAATAACTCATTTTATTTCAAATCGTTATAACAACTCTATGAAATGCAAATAATAATAAACCACGGCTACTGGCTAGGGATGCCGAAAGTTTTTCTCGTCCCAAGATTCCGGGATTGAACATTAGAAATAAAAATTAATTACCAATCGAATCGAAGAATTAGAAGAGGATTTGGCGCTATTTGACCTTGATTACCTCCCCGTACATATTAATTTCTATTTATGAAACAATGGAACGAAATGAAAAATGAAATTTTTTTGATAAAATTGCTAGCTCTTAATAGTTTCCAATTTTTTCCATTTTTTTGCATACATGTGTTAATACGATTTCCCGTGCTCGGCATTTTTTTCTACAAATTATAATTGACCAGTTCTATAATTCTCGTTTTTTAATACCACAATTGAAATCCATTTCCTACGTATACTAGTTTGTATTTTTTTGTTGATTGAATTGCTTTTTTCTTGATAGAACTCCATTTTAATAAGTTAAAGAATATCAACGTAGATATTTAGTTCTACAATTTTTTACCTTATTAGTATTTTTTATTAAAAGAAGGAAGTCACTGCATTTAGATTTGTTTAAATTACTTATTTAAAAAAAGGATATTATGAGTGCTGGTATTACACAAGCTCCTTATATTATACATACATAGTTAAACTGACCATGGTATTTAAGTAATTGATTTTAACGACATCTATTTAATTAAGACTGAAGTAATAGTAATATTTTAATGTATTATAGTAATACTTTTGCATCATAGATGTCAGTAGTTTTAGAACGATTTCAATTTCAAACAGAAAGAAAATCATGAGTGACGATGAGCGATGAAATAAAACGTAGGACGAAGGTTCATATTTCTCGAAACATTATAAATAGTTAACAATGTTACTGCACTTACTGCTTTCAGATTGACCTTCATAACCTTGTTTAGATACGAGGGTATTTCCGTGAAAAGCGTCAACTGGACCCAACTGCTTCCCATATGAGCGATCGCCATAGCCCACATCGGAACGCATGTCAAGATTTTTGACCATGGTACTTTCATCGGCTGGAAAAATATCAACAGTCCTGTCACTATCATATCGAAAAAGAAAAAATACATAGCTTTTGGAACATGAACTTTTCTTCAACCTATAATAACAAATGCAAAACATTTTCTAGATATTTTTGATGGCTTGGCTGGGCATGGTACCCATTCCTTCGTTTCTTTTTTCATTGTTTACTAAATTTAGTTAAAAGTTGTTACGTTCCTTTCCGTGTTTCCGGAAGCGTGATTGGTATTTCGAATAAAAGACTCATACCGAAAAACCGGTTTTTAAAATGAAAAATTCATTTATGTTAACAGTTAAATATGTAACATATAGTACAACGGTAAAAAAAATTAACCGATTTTTGCCAGTGTTCTATTACAATCTACAATTTTCTTTTTTGTTCTCATTCGAATTTGCACTATCCATGAATAAAAAGTGAGATTTACACTCAGCAGCTAGCAAGACTAAAAAGTTTCTATTGCATTATCATTTCAAGTTTGAACCTGACGGAATAATCAATGTTGTTTTATTAGCTTTTTTTTACGACCAACATAACACTCCGTAAGTGACTGTTTGTCGAAGATGTGTTGAATAAGAGAGAGTTATTCTGAAGCCGAGACTATTTTCACGAAGATATTATCAATATTTTCAGATCATTGATGAAATTTTTCAATTGAAAGAATAAATAAATTTATTTCAAGAATCTAAGATAATAAATAACGTCATACCGAAATACGGTTATTAATTTTTTCTTCCGGTATTGTGATCCCAGTTAGTAGGAATAAATATTATTTATTTTGGTAATTTTTACCTGTGAAACCGGTATTCGATATGGAACGCTTAGTTACCGGAATTGACATAATCGTCCGGTATCGAAATTTCTGGTAACACTTCGCTTAATAAGAGAAACAAAAACTTTATTTTCACTCTGTGAGGCAGTAGCGGATTATTCTACAAGCGAATGAGGCGCATGCTCGGGGCCTTCAAATATTAGGGGACTCTAAATAATTGTATATATTTAATAACCCATATACTTTTTGTTCAGATTTTAATTTATTATTTTACACTGAATTTTCTGATGATTTTATGTTATCCGAAAAATAAGGAGTCCAAATTTTATTGCGCCTGCGGTCTCTCGTGTACTTAATCCGCCGCCACTGTGAGGGTTTGCTTAGACTTGTCTATTCATATATTTGACAAAAGTAATAAAGAAACTATTGTAAAAACTAGTATAAAATGGTTCTTTTCAAATATTCTATGATTTATCAGTTTAAAAATTTGGGTGATTTTAAAAAGTAAATATTATGATACTAGTGATATTATCAAATTATATGACATAATCGAACATTAGTATATGTGTGCACCTTTTGCTTTTTCTGCTGGCCCAAAGATAGCTGGATATAATCTTTTTCTTTTTTACTTATACTCTTATGAACGGCAGGACTCTCAGCTCCGAGCCAAAACCACAGTAGTCCTATACAAATATTGATGGCACCTGCAGCGTAGAATATTAACGGCCAGCCGAAAGAACTTGCAGCCAAGACTCCAGATATTGACATTACCAGAACTGTTCCGACTTGAGAGCCTAAAAATTTATGTAAAAGTCAACACTTCGCTGATTGAATACCATTTCTAAAAGTAAATAAATACATTTCACATGAATTCGATTTATGTTTATGGTACAATATGACAGTTGAAACACAGACAACTTAGAGCAGTGATGCACAATCTACGGTCCATGGGCCACATGCGGCCCTAAGTCCCACGTCATGCTGCCCAAGTACTTTATCATCAAAAAAATAAATAAATATTAGTTATGCGAAAAATTAGGCATTTAAAAGAAAAAATAAATAATCGAACACGAACACTCCGAACAGGAATAGTCCGAATACGAACTCTCCGAACAAGAATACTCCGAACGCCGATTCTTTCAGACTCGGAATCTTCCGTACACAGAACCTTCCGGATATAAAATATTTCGCACACCGAATACTCCGAACATTGAAATATTGTTAGTAGAAAAATCATTGTTTTATTGTAATGTGGAATGTTTTATGGCAATTATGCCAAATATTTTTCAGAATGAAAACAAGAAACGTATTTAATTTTCATGTATATAAGCAGTTTATAATTTTATTCGTATTTTGGCTTATTAATTTTGAATTCTATTCTTCTATTCTATTCCTGTTCGGAGTGTTCGTGTTCGGAAAAGTAATGTTCGGTAGAATCCGTTCACCATAATATACATAATATATACAAAAATAGCATAGTTATATCTATCTACTTATTAGGCATAAAACAATTAAAAATTACTATTTTGTCAGCTTAATTATTTATAAGTCAATTTTTTTTTTAGAATTTCATGTTTTGGTGATTTCGGTTAAAATGGATATCAAACACATCTATTTCATTCGTTCAATATCCAAATTTGCAAGTGGAAGGGGTCAAAAAGCAAACAAATCTATATAACGTATCTCTTCGTTTATGTATTTATTATAATATAACGTTAGTTCTTTACGTTAAGTATATACAAAAAAATAAAGATTTTAAAACAATTGAAAATAGTAAAATATTCTACTACAAAATATAAATAAGTAAGAATTTGTTTCTGTACGTTGAAATATTCAGTTTTAACTGTCTCCTGAACACTTAGGGCAAACTGACTTTCGTGGTACCAAATATTTACTTTCAACAAAGGATAATTATGTTCATTTTTAGGGTGACCATTAACGTTTTTTTGTGTAGTTACGAGTTTTGCGTTTCAGGTATTATATTAATTTTATTACTTAGTACATATGCGTTGTATTTTTTTTATTGACAAATATAAAATTGATAAATCAGAAAGATATTTTTTTAAAGGCATAATAATCTTAATGATTATCTGTATTTTGACTGAATTAATCAAACAGTGTCAAAAAATACATTACCGGACCAATTTATTATGTTACTTGATAAGTCGACTCGTTTAAATACTTGGATAATTACCTCCATAAATATACGTGCTCAGCCTTCCTCTCTCGTTAACTGGACTCCATTTACCTTGAAGGGTGTGTAAACTTGGCAAGATGGACCCTTGGCAAAGGCCTTGAATTGCACGACAAGCGCAGACAGCTTGCCATCCAGCCTTAAAACATTTTTAATGAACAACGCTCTTAAATAAATCGTTTACGTAAAGTTGTTACGTCATTCAGTTGATTTTAAAAATAACTTAAGTATCGTTTATTAGAAGCTTATAATGCAGCTCAAATTGTGTGTGGCAAATGTTGTAAATCTAAAAAAATCATCATTGACATATAATAAAATTAGGATTGCGTGTGGATCTCAGATAATATAGAAAAAATATTTCATCCAATCGACTACATTTCAGTAAACAGTGAAATCGACTGAAAAAAACTTCTCTTTTGGAAGGCAGTCTAAGCAAAATCCCGAACCCTTTTTGTAATCCCGGTATTTCGGGATCGACAATTTGAGCTGTGTGTTCCATTAAAATTTCCACGTGCTTCATTGCAAAAAAAGTTTGGAAAACCCCGGCCTAGAATTTAAAGAGGTTGGTTGATAGGTTCAGCAAAGAAAATTGTGTGTTTTGTTATTTTCTTACTTGAATGTTTTTTTATGTAAATAATTATATTGTTACATTTTCTCAACGCTGTTCAACTGTTACTCTCAACATAATATTCATTTTATGAACAGCTATGTATAATAACTTTTTTATAACAATAAATAAGTAAATTGTACTGACCATTTTCGCTGCCCACGGTAATAATATGGCCAGAACTCCGTTGGTGGCTAAGGCAAAGACTAAAAGATGCTTCGCTCCGTATTTGTGGGCAATATGGCCTCCTGGAATCTGCATGCAGGTGTATCCCCAGAAAAACGAACTCAGGATGATATCCTGAACTCTTTTGTTCCAATCAAAAGTCTGTGGAAAGCATAATCAACCCTCACTCATTCAACGAACATTAACAAGTGACTTTTACATTGTTAACGTAAAGTATCAATTATTATGAGTAAATTTTTGGTAGTTACAACGCTGACGTACATGTACGTCGGCGCCATTTTTCTGTAAATGAGTATACAAGTAGTTTAAACTCAACACATGAGTGTCTGTCTGTAATCATATATATGTCATAAGTTTAAATTACATATATTCATTGGGAAAAAGTCACAAAATTGACATGTTAAGAAAAGACAGTAAATTAAAGTAAGGTCTGTATGAATCAATTCTCTCTTCTACAGGTTAATTATAGAAATTGGTATACCGTTATTCCTGAGTCTTCCGGATAATCTTTATCCGTCATGGCGACGATGGCAACACTCATCGTTACCCTCATTCCGTAACCGAAGGTTAAACAAAGGAACATCAGCAATGCTTGAACATGGCGAACTCCGAGACCTAGCTCTGTAATAAAAAAAAACATTAATCTAGTTTATGTTTTCCATATCATTCATAATATAAAAATACCTTTCATTCCATAATATTGAAAGAAAATAGTTTATTTTATACGATTTTGCATCTCTCTCTAAATCTATCTCTCGAAAGCTACATGACGGCAAGAATTCACTTTACCAACACCCATGTCCAAGATCTCAAAATTAAAATTGAAAATCTCACTTTGACTTGTAACTTAGCAGGACTTGAA
Source organism: Himalopsyche anomala (assembly GCA_031772345.1). Taxonomy (NCBI): domain Eukaryota; kingdom Metazoa; phylum Arthropoda; class Insecta; order Trichoptera; family Rhyacophilidae; genus Himalopsyche; species Himalopsyche anomala. The sequence continues at coordinate 11,145,712 of CM062835.1, forward strand.
CTCAGGCCCGCCTGGTCGGTAAAATAAAACACTTACCAACAAGACAAAAGCGGGCGACTTAAATTATAGACGTTACATATTATTTAATCTTCTGTTTGTTTCCATCCTGTTTTCTTTTTTACCCCTGGACATTCTCTGTACGGATGTTTCTGTGTACGGAGCATTCTTGTACGGAGAAACTTTGTATGGAAGAATCCGTTCGCTTGACGTCAACAAACATAATAATAAAAATGTTGACGCCGTATAGTCAACAATAATCTCTAAAAGAATTGCAATTTCTCGCAAAACTCTTGTAAACAATCTAAGAAGAAGCTAAGATAAGAATGTAATTTTCCTTATAGCGATATTTTTGTGAGGGCATGTAAATATTATATTTTATTGTAGTTTTAACTGAACGATTTATGTTCAGACTGCTTTTATATTAACAGAATCCACGTGTGATCACATACCATTTTAAAAGACGTAAAAGATTGTTAACACAACGCGATATTCTAATAATATTTCGTAAGCTATCGTCATTTAATATTAGAATGAGAATCTTTTTTGATGCTTTCCTATTATCGTGACTCGAAACTTTTTTTGATTTGCTTAAATATTTTTATTCTATATTATTTTATTTTTTTATTTGATGTTATCTGGGGGGATTTAAAAAAATTTGCATGACTGGCAAAAATATATTGTTAGGTTAGGTTAGATTGCATTGTATAAAACTGCTAAAGCCTCCACCATGTCATCTATAAATGTGTGCGATATATTAATAAATTATGTTTATAATAATCGGAACAAATATATAAATGCTATTACAGGGAAGTACCATTTTCATATTTTAAGTTTGGTCACGTGTACAAATTTTAATTTTCATCTTATTCATTATTATTTTATAAACCAATTTTGCTCCTAATGTGACAATAAAGACTCGCAATTCAATTTATCTCAACATTTTTTTCTTCAAAAACTACTCGTTACCCAGCTACTCAAGAGATTGTAGATAGAAGGATAGGGCTAGGACAAAACTAGCTATTAACTTATCGCTCTCGTTATGCTCCGTTTTCGGATTGTAAGATTGGGAAACGATTTTAGACAAACCTGCTTTCATAAATAACACAAATTAATAAATCGATAAAAAATAAATTTCTCGTGCTGGATGGAATTCTAACTCGTAAGCACTGTATCCATATACAACGAAGTTAACAATTCTTCCAAGAACCCAGCTCATATTGTCAAAAAATAGTATTTTTCTTTATTTAAAACTGTCTACAATACTTGTACATAAGACGATTTATAACAAAAAGACGAGTATTTTTCATGCGTATCGTGAGCGATTAGCTAACCACTAGTCCTGTCCTAACCCTTTCCTTCTATTCCTACTCTCTTTGGAAAAAGAGAGGTTGAGCAACTGAGTAACATCCAGTTCTCGTAGAAACATTTATGTTGAGATAAACTTCATTAGGAGTCCATATGCTCCATATTGGGAGTGGACATGGTAAAATAAAATAAATTTCATGTCAGCTTTAGGATGGATGAAGCACTCAAAAATTAAACATTATTAATAACGATGATATCATGCTGTTTATAACGTCTAAAGATTGTAGTACCAAACAACTATGATAATACCGGTACGTTTTGCACTTTTAATCACTTTTCACACATTATATGAAGATGGGTTTGGTTGTAGTAGGTTGTTTTGATGAATAAATTAAAATTCAATTTATTCGTGGTTCCATAAATTCACCTAGATAATTACAATCATCAAGTTCTACATTTCGATTAGGTCGTCAAACATTACAGAGATAAATTATCAATATAATTATTGCATTAGCGTTATAACTGCATTTTTTATACACTGTAAACTAAAAATCGCTTGAGAATGTCAAAATAAGAACTACTTCAATCAAGTTATAAACTATTCTTAAAATAGAATGAACAAGAAAAATATTACGAATGTAATTCATATTAAAAAAAAAACTTTAAATTCATACTTTAACATTATTTATTATCTGAAAAAAAATATTTTTAAGGCTTAGCGTTAGAACGTCACGTCATGTCATCGTGTCATGAGCGTGACTGTGTGAGTAAAAGCAAATTGTTTTGCGAAATTGTTTCCGAAACATCGACGTAAGTGCTGAGCGTCATGACCCGCAACATTTGTCTTTAAGTGAATACATAGCTTAAAGCTTAAAAATGAACATTTTCTAAAAAAAAGTAAAGTAAAAACAATCATACCCTTAGGTGGTTCACGATCCTTCTCCGTTGTAGAATATTCACTATTTTTCTCACAAACAACTTTTTCCATTTTGAATTTTATTCTAAGCTTAATATCTATTGAATATTGTCAAAAAAATACATGTTTTCAATGGCTCATATGAGTAAAACGAGTTTTCTTTTCCCCAACCAAATGTCTTTTTTCTCTATTGGCATGACTTTTAAACACATTTTTCTTAAGAACTTTTTTAAATTTACGAGGCGACGGCTTGGACACAACTGAATGAAATATCATTCGGGGAGATAAATACCACAATTGTCATTCTCTTGAACAATTTCCGAGTGACTTACTAAGCTAGGTAGCAACTTATGGGATATTAGGCTAAGTTTTCAGCCAGTCCTCGAAAGCTTGAGTAAAACATCAGTAAATAATGTTAGCCTTAGCCAGCGCTGTAGTTATAAATATTTCAGTATACCGAAACGCAGTGGTTTCCAACCTTTATGTTACTACGCCTCCCCATCCTTTATTTCATGTAGTAATAAAGACTCGTTTTAAAAGGTAAATAAATATTTTGAGCTGTTCGCGCCTCCCAGGTTGGAAATCGCTGCGGTAACGCACACATTGTAAAATATTGTAAAATATATAAATTTACCCTCATAACATATTTCTTAAATCTACTTAGCCGTACCGTGGATTAGATCATGGTTTCTCATCCGGGGGCCAAGTGGCTCCCCTGAGAGCCACAGCATGTTCCAAAGGGGCCACAGAGAAAAGATATTTTTACGGGAGTCACTATGGGCTAAGAGGATGAGAAACTATGGATCAGTTAAAGGAAAATTTACTAAAGTGAAATTTAAAATCTGCTTACAATATTATTTACCGAAAAAGTGCTTTATTTTTGTCTGACAGTAAAATTTTATGATCTAACCTGATGGTTAACAATATTTCTGCAAATATAGCAAAAAATCTCTGACATAAACCCTTATTGTACCTCAGTACAGCACTAGTTTCAATACATTACCAGGTATACTTATTATAATGTACATACAATATGTTCAGACGACAAGCCAAGACTTTTGATAATAAATAACCAATGAAAAGTGAGTTGTACACGATTAAGAATTACTATTTATTTTATTTTTATATGCAGGAAATTTAGTGAAAACTAAAAGTGGTGCCAGTAAGAAAAAAGACTTTCAAGTGAAAAGAACTCAACTAATTTTTCACAAATGCGAATCGAGCTACAAACACGGTGTTATGTGGTTTAGTAAATAACTCTTTACATTGTAAAACGTCAGAAGTAAATCACAAAACTCACAAGTAAGTATAATATATTATTGACGAAGAAATATTAATTAATTGCACGATGAATAAATATTAAAAATAATATTTTACAAAATTACTATCACTTGTAAAAGAATGATATCGCCGAATATTTTCTTCAAGTGAACAATGGTGTCTACGTATTAACTTATTTTTGTGTCTCTACGAAAATTTGAATTGATTATAAATTACTTGTTAGTGAAACACGAGATAATATTGTTTGTCATTGCAGCAGTGGCAATCTATTTAAACTATGTTTTGTTTAAAAAAAAATACATATGTAAATATCCCTATCTGTTGAAATACCTAGTTCGGTGACAAAATCTTTACATATTATCTAATCGCAATGTAATTATTAATTAATTATGGAATATTTTTAAGTCCACCATGATACAGTAGTAAATTATATTATCTATTTTTAGTATGAGATCATACTACATCTATTTTTGAAAAATTTACACCCAAAATCTATTTTATTTTAAACCATGTCCGCACCAAATTTGGAGCATATGGCTTCCTAATGGATGTATCTGAACAGAACTTCTTTATCTACCAGAACTTTTTGTTACTCAGTTGTTCAACGTTCTTTTTCTAAAGAGAGTAGTAAGGATGGACCGATAAGGCTAAAACAGGACTAGTGGTTAACTTATGGCTCACGCTACGCCCAGTTATTAAAAGGTTGGAAGGTTGAGAGGGAATTTTTAGACATCACAAACACCCATGCCTTCGGACGGAAATCGATCAAAAAAATTCTGTTCGTACTGAGACTCGAACCCGTGAGATCCGGCATGGAAGCCAACAACGTTAACCGTTGCGTCATAGAACCCGACAACGCTAAAAAAATAGTGAGTCAAAATACTTCACAGACAGTCTTAAATGAAATGCTTCATAATTTTGAATGAAAAATGATCTATCTCCATATTTATTTATTTTTTACCATGTCCACTCCCAATATGGAGCATATGGACTCCTAATGGAGTTTATCTCAACAGAAATGTTTTTACGAGAACTGCTTGTTACTCAGTTGCTCAACCTCTCTTTTTCCAATGAGAGTAGGAATAGAAGGAAAGGGCAAGGACAGGACTAGTGGTTAGCTAATCGCTCTCGATACGCACCGTTCAAAGGATTGGATGGGTGGGAGGGGGGTAATTCAAGACATCACATAAATCCATGCCTTTTAACAGAAACTCATAAATCGATTAAAAAATCAATGTTTTATTAAATAAATTATCAATGTTTTTTATTGTAGGTTTCTACGAAAGTTATAAGGCTAAGCGTATGCTGAGACGCAGGTGACGCAGCGCAGTGCAGTGCAGATTTTGTACAACGTGAAGAAGCATAGACTCGCGTACACTGCCACACAGGAACTTGCGACGACTTTTTGCGTTCCGTTGTGAAGCTGACACAGATTTCTGGTTTGGACATGTTCTTTCGATTTCACCACGAAAATAACTGTGAAACTAATGAATTAGTCCAAACTGAACATCGTTTATATAATACTACGCATGCAAATTACGCTTAAAAAGTTATTGTTGATAATAATATGCCATTCATATAATATATGTCGCTTGCGTGATCATTGCTTAACATACCTCAAATACATAGTGTGTTTTTTGTGCAGTGGTAGGTTTTGTATTGTAGAAGTTTTATTAAAATTTACTGAGTTTTATTTGAATTATTAGTTAAAAAATAAACCTTAAATATCATTTTGTAAAGAAAATATACACATTCAAATTATGCTATTATGTGTCATTCATATAAAATAACACTAGCGTGATGCAGCATACGCTGGTCGTACATGTCTGCTTCGCCTTGAAACTGCCGTAAATAAAAAAAAAACCTGTCAACCTCATTAACTCGAAGGCTGCCACAGACGAGATATCTCGTCAATAGCTAATTCAATTAATAATTGCAAATTATAGCCGGCGTAAAGACGTACTTTTTTCTACGGCAGCCAAAAGGCTAAGTATAACTAAAGTATATTTTGTTTGCAATATTTACATAGAAAATTGTGGTGACAGCTTTCAAATATTAACAGATTTATTTTTAGCAAGATAAAAAATATAACATGAAACGAAAAATAGTACTCAAATCTATTTTTGAAAATCCAAGTAGAACAATTCTATGACATAAGATATTTTCCTTCTCATATAAAAATTTTCTATTGTCAAAATTATTCCAGGTCTGCATCAAAAAATCATATCAGATTTTCAACTGCTTCATTTTGTTCTTTTTGTACTAAATATAATATCTTCTATTACGTCAGTGTCGTCATTTGTAATATAATAAGGTATATTATTTAAATGCTGAGTTTATTTATGAACACAAACTATAATAGTGTACTTCTAATACTTGCTCTATCGAATAACGTCAGATAAGTGGTTTGGCTCGACTCATAACAAGTCAAAATGCTAACATCCACTTTTTAAAAAATATCAGTTTGACAAAAAACATCAATCAATATATACATAATGCAAATTAATGAACGTGTAATATATGTTCCTTATCTATTAACCTCTAACTAAGCTTGTATCAGATTGGCATAAATCCATCTATATTTTTTTAATAGTATAATTATAATTTTGTAAAATAAAATATCAACAATAGGGGCTTTTGAATGATATATTATTCACTTTCGGCATAAACGATTAATTAAAAATTTACTCCAGTCTTTCTCCACACTGTATTATGAGCATATTTTCAAGATGTAGAAGATTCGGAAGCACTTACAGTTGTTTTGTAAGTGCTTCAGAAAAGACATCATGAAAACACCAGTAAATGAAACATCATTCTTCCTTGAGTGATAAACCAAGACTCATTCATGGCTTAAAGAAGTGAATAAGTTTTAACTCATGCTGAGCGATGATTTGACATTCGTTTAGTTGGGCTTAACCTCTAATTGATTGATTAATGGTTGTCTTTTTAGGGTTGCAGTAGTCACTGGTTCAAACCACAGTATAGGCACACTATTTAATTTTCAGTTTATTTATGAATTTTTGTTCAAAGGTACTGTTTCTGTTATCTAGGATCCTAAAAAAACATTTAGGCCAGGTACATTTCTCAAAATATTCTACTAATCTTCACGACTATTTGTTGATCAAAAAATAAATAGAAATTACTAAAAATTATATAACTTTATTTGTAAATAATCATAGATAATTATTTTTTTACATTGTATTACAGTATTTTGTTATCACAGTTCTTGTTATTTATGTTTCTTGTGTCATGTCATTATTTTTAAGACTTATTCGTTCCGGCATCTCTGATTTTTCAGCATCTGTAATATTATAGAAACAACTGTCAATTAAGCATACAATTATATAATTTTAATTCCACAGTTTGTTAGTTAACTTAATTGAATAACTGTATTAGTACATGAGCAATTTGGTTTCCCAAAACCCACTGTATATATGTGGCCGATGGGTTTCGGACAGCCTCAACCCAACCTGTCTCTTCTTCCAACTAGTGAGATTATGACGTTCTGAAAAATGGTCAGCTACTATAGATAGGTTGCACTTTGCAGAAATGAATGATGATGGCTTGTCATGGAAGGAATCAAATTAAGTATTTCTAGGCGACAGTGAATACAGGCGATAGCGATCAGATATGATCTAAGAAGAAGTAATCTTCTTAAACTAAATATTTTTTCTAATATTATATTTCATTAAATTCTAAGCCCTAGCCCTATTAAAAGAATTTTCAAGGTTTCTCAACAAATATAAACTGAAAATATTCAATATCATTCATTTTCAATTTATAAAATGATTTAATACTCCAACCAATATAATCGAAGGGATTAAAGATTGAAGGTGTAATGTAACATATTGGCCAAAATCATGTTTTTAGAAAGAAATAAAGGTGTTCTGTCATACTCTATCATTTGGTCATCTTTTTGTTGTTCTGCCACATAATAATAATTGTCACCCGCTGTGGCCTAGTTGGTCAGAGCTTGCTCTATCGATCAGGTGGATCTGGGTTTGATTACCGGTAAGGTCAATGTAAAAAAATGTTTTTTTCAATTTTTCTATTGAGATCTAAGACATAGATGTTTGTGACGTCAATTCTCCTTGAGTTAATCTCATGTGATATTCACACAAAAATTCTCATCGAGTATATCTCGTATGATCTTTCAACTTATAACTTTAAAATATTTGACGCATTGGTGTAAGCTGTAATGTCAAATATTTAAAAAAAATATATAGAATATATAAAGTATTTTATATGAAGGATGTGTGTCAAAAACATAAATCAGTTATTTCATTAATAAAAGTGTTGCGTGCAGCTAGTGGCTAAGAATTTGTATTTTATTTGTAACGATCCCTTCAATTATCGCCATCAAACTTAAGGTAGAAAAGATGAGAGTTATTAATTTATCAGTTAGCACTTGAATACTATAAACAATATAGCTTTTTTCAAAGAATAGTTAAAACAATGAGCTTGATTTATTTAATGGCAACTGTATTAGTTCATAGCTTCTCATACCTTTACTTTCCTGTAATGTATAGGAGTTATTGAATGGTTGGATTTCTCCTGAGCCGTATATTAGAAATGTCACGTTTCCAAAGAAGTAGAATGCCGCAGTTATGAAGAAAATTATCTTCCACTGAGCTGTATCCGTCTAAAGCAAAAAAACATTTTCAATCATTTATTTAACAATTTTATACGTCACACAATCATTCTACATTCTACAGTATGTAAGTTTCATAAGCGAATCAATGCCCAAGTAATTTGTGATGTAATACGACTGGCCCAATACAGAAAGATGCACTATTGCTTTTCCACCAGCCTTCAATGGAAAATGGCATTACAAAAAAAGTCAAGTAATTACCTTATAGTTCATTTTGGAGACAAGCTAACAAAACAAAAATAATTTCATTTAACACTATTCATTTATACATAAAATAATTCATTTTATACCAGAAATATAAAAAAGAAGAAATACAATTTTTCATGTCACATCAAATTTTTTTTTGACCATAATTTGATTATTATTTGATTAATATTTCCTTATTCAATTAATATACAAAAAAATCATCACTTTATTTTACAATATATCTACATAAGGCTATTACAGGGCTAGAGTTTAGCTTATCAATCGCTACTATCTGTTTTTAGGATAAGAAAGGTGGTGAAAGATAATTTTAAAAATCGCAAGCATCCCTGCTTTTTAACAGAATCAATAAATCAATTTAAAAATCCCTGTCGCCATGGTAAGATGTGAGGCATATGTTCTTAAGCCATCAAATAAAAGATCCAAATTTTCTGTCCTTATTTTTATAGAGTCGTTTATGGAAAATTCGGCACAACCGGCTACAAAGTTGAAAACCGGTTTTCGAAATGTCACAAAAAATGCTAAATGAACACACAGTTTTTAAACCGGTTTTGAAAACGACAATCTCTATTGCAATTTTGTTGAATAATTTACATTTAAAATAATTGAATTGTGTATTTCGAAAACGTTATGAGTCACATTTTTTTTCCAAAAATGAGTTAAGTATGCAAACATTTTCAGAATACCTAAATTCACTAAAATAATACGAAAATGTTCCACGTATCCATGCTATTAGTGCATTTCAGAGAATTGCAAAAATGCATGTATTTCGAAAATGTGACAAGTTCACATTAGAAAAAGTGGAAAGCTTAATCAAACATATGTTATCTTGATAAATTTGTATAGATAGATGTAAATTTTATCTTACCGGCAGTGTTGCCTCTAAGCTGTGCGCGTGTGCGCGCGTACACAACTCGCCGAGCGCGCGCACATACATTACAAAATAGCGCACAAAAGTTAAATCAGCTATACCACCACCAGCATAAATTAATTGGCATTAAATAGTGTTGTTAATTATTTTTATCATAAAAAATCAACCTTTGCGTTTAGTAGGTCTAAATACCGTTAAGTGGCGCACAAATCTTTTTATTTCTTGTCAAAGTTGCACAGCCAATGTCTTTTGCGCACATAATCTTTCGAAAATTAGAGGGAATATTGCTTACCGGGTCCTTTAGGATGTATCCTGAAACGATCGGTGCTAGGAAACAAACGCTGCTTGTCACTGTGTTGCACAAGCTGACCAAAACTCCAGCAAAATTGGGTGATAAGTCAATATGGTTGAGCTTGAATACAAAAAATAAACAATTCTTAGAATAAGCTGCAAAAAAAGTCATAACCCAAAATTGCTTACTTTTCAAGAATAGAATACTGATTTTTTTCAAGCTCTTTCTCTTTCAGACACATAATATTGCTTCTACTATAAGTTTTGAACATATATATATATATATATTTTATCTAAAAGCAAACTTGAAGTTACTTTTTTTAAATTTAATTTGTAATTTTAGTCAGTTAGGTTTCATCTCTCAGTTTGTAAAGTTAATTTTGGCTGACTCGTTACTTTATTTTAGACTAGCACATAATGTTTGTTTTCATTGTTTTGTTCTTGCGTTAGAATTCTTTTTTTGTTTGTTAACCAGTTCTCTGCCACGGACGTGTACATACAATTTCGGGCTTGTAGGGCCGGTCATACAAAATGTGCGTGTATACACGCAGTACATGAGACGCGGCTTAAAGGCCACAAGAAATATTTTTATTAATTTTAAAATATCATGTATATCGTGACTTCTCTTGGAATCATAGTGTGATACTTAAACTTTAAATATATTGTTTTGTAATCGATAATACATTGATTTTAAAAAATGCTTTTTTATTGTGTTCAAATTTGTTGCTAGCAGGGCTATGCTAACGTGGCGGTTATTTCCGTTTTTTAATCGTTTTTGGATAAATTATGGCGGAAATGACCTATCGTGTAGTTATATGGTAAGTGTTTGTGATGTACTATTATTATATGTCCAAAAAGAACATATTTATTAGGTTTTATTTTTTGAAAGAAAATCACGGCCCTCCATGCACGTCTATATTAATACCGCACGGCACAGAACAGGTTAACTAGACTGTTTGTAAACATAACCCATTTTATTTATATTTAGCTGATTTTGAATCAAAAAAAGTAAGTTTATTAATCATACACGATGCTCCTCATTATTGGTAAACCCCTCGCCTTCCAGGTTCTTACAGTTCGACCAATAAACACACAGCCAATTAACAAATTGAACGAACAATAATTTTAGTTATATTTTCCAATCACTGTTGTCCATAATTAATATTTCAAAACCAATTTTCATAATTATTTATAAGAAGCATTGAGGAAAAAAATCTCTCTTATAAAAATTAAAACAAATACTTCAACTACACGTTACAATTCTAAACTTGCTTTACTTTTATAACTCAACAGATTTATTGATTTATCTTACCAAAAATCCAACTGCACTTATTCCATCAAGACCAATGATTATAATTATAAAAACAATCGACATCACAACGTTGGTTGCTGGTACAAGTGGCAGTAAAAGTAAAAATAAAGCTGGCCCCCAAGTACCTAGAAAGACAAAAATCATACTTTGTAAATGTATGCAGAAATAGATAACAAATTTATTAAAGAAAACGGACAATGTATTTTTGTACAAATTTATAAAACAATTCAAACTCATTTTTTAAATGTAATATTTACCTGCATTGGTGTTTCAAACAAGTATTTTGAAATACACATTACAGATTTTTTATTTTACATTTTTTATCTAATAACTCGATACATTTAATGATCAATCAAAAATCATTTGGTGTGATTTTATGAAACATTATTTTTAAGACAGTTTATTACAATATACTTACATTTGTTTCAATGTGAACTTCCGAATTTGCTGTCATGAGATTTTAAGTGTAAGCGATATAAAATAACTGGAAGTCAGCCAACGACTTTGCAAATTGATGTTAGCTGTCTCAGTAAAACTATTTTTAATTAAGTCGTTTGGATAAATTAAACTTACCTATTGTATTCATAAGTTTTCTTACTCCCGTGATGGAAAAATATCCTTTAATTACTAAATAATCAGCAGTAGCACTTGCGATTTGCAGAATAACCCAAGTCACTGCATACGGAAGGGCCATCAGTAACCCGCTCTGAAATCATAAAAAATAATTTATAAAATAAGACACTTACAGTAAATCATTTAGTAAGGCTGCATAAGGCTAAGTGTGCTAATTTTTTATAAAGCTATCGATGGTGATTGGAGAGATGTGTAAACTACTCAAAATGTATCAAGTCACAACATTACAACATTTGGATAGATTAATTCAGCTGAGCGCACCTGTGTTAATTAATGATGATTCCATTTAGATGTTAAAACAATATTGTAAAGTCTTGATGCTAAGGTTAAGTTCTTAGAAAAATTTTATACTAAAATATTACATTAAATAGTATCTACATTAAAAACGAGCTCATTTTTAATAAAAATCATTTATTCAAATTTCAAAAATGAATATTTTTTTAAAAAATAGGGCATTAAATGTTTCATATTTTAAATTTGTTTTTAACTTAGTTTTGAATTGTTCCTGGCGTTGAAAATACTCGTTTTGTAGCAGTTGACGTTGGCTTCATTGTTAGTATTATAAACAACACGTCTAGCTTTTCTGTTATTTTTTTTAATTGATCCAAATATATCATATACAAAATATTTTTAAAAGTACGATTTAAAAAAACATATTTTAATAAACAAGAAAAAACCGACTGTTTTTGCTAGTAGACAGTGATCTCGATTTCTGAGTTTTTACTAAATAATCGTATAACTTGCACGCAAAAGATATTGATAACATCCGAGTTTGGTGATGACGAAAACACCACTACCTGGGGAATTCATAATTAATCTTTAAGTGTGAAGAAATTGTGATGTGATCTTTCGTAGATTTTGTAACATATTTCATTAAAAATTGTTACGAATACTATTCGGATATTTCCACAAATTTTCGAATATCGAATAGTTGAAAAAGGGCCGAATATATCTGGATATCGAATATTCGAATATACGGATAGTAATCCCTAGTAACATAGCTTGCGATATGGTTTTGTGTAGTAGAACCAGTACGTTGTTCAGACTCTTCTGGTCGAGCGAGTGGTGAACATGAACCCAAGGAGTCTGATGAACAAATGACAAAACTGTAGCAGAGTGATCGACGTCACACTAAATCAAGCAATATACCCCTGATTCTGGACATAGAGTAAGATTATAGGCGTGTTATTGTTTTGTATTTGGAGTGTTATGTGGTACATTACATTCAAAATAGACCTACGATGAGACAAACAGAAATAAAATTTCAAAATTTTAAAAATGCAAAATAAAAACAAAATTTTGCAAATATTGATTTGTAACATTTAAAATGCCAAAAAAGGTGCTGCAACTCCGTTCCACTGCATTACATGGAAAAGAAGCACAGGTTTCTTCTATATGTAGTTTTTTTTTCAGTTCATGACTCATAATTTCCTAATTTTACCACAATCAACCAATATATTGAAAATTAAGTGCCAAAATAAAAAAAAACATTAATTTTCATTTATGACATTATTATGGTGGGTAACACACGAGAATGTTTTTATCTCATATCTCGTATCAGACAGCCAATAATCTTCATTTCAATTAACAAGCTTATTGGAATAAAATTTATAAATTAAAACGTCGAAAAATAACTTGGAAAAAAACAATTGATCAACAACCAATAGAATTTTTTTAAACACCCAGGCAAAATCTAATCAAATGTTTTGATTATTATTTTGGCTGAGAAATAATCATTACTATCTAAAACACCGCCTGTGTGGTCGAGTGGTCAACATCGTTGGCAACCGCTACGGAGGGCACGGGTTCAAATCCCAGTATGGGCAGTTTTATAAATTGATTTTTCAATCGATTTATGAATTTCTGTTCAAAGGCATGTATGTATGTGATGTCTTGAATTCTCTCTTCCCTCCCATCCTATCCTTTGAACGGGGCGTATCGAGAGCGATTAGCTAACCACTAGTTTTGTCCTAGCCCTTTCCTCCTATTCCTACTCTCTTTGGATAAAGAAATGTTGAGCAACTGAGTAACAAGCAGTTCTCGTAGAAACATTTATGTTGAGATAAACTCCATTAGGAGTCCATTTGCTCCATATTGGGAGCGGAAATGATAAAAAAAAAATTGAAAAAAAAAAATCTAAAATCAATTTTACCTCGAGCTATTGAATCATTGGCTATAATAATACTTCACGGCGTAACAAATATGATCAGAAGTTATTATACAGCAGTGATGTTAATTGCATATTATAATAAATAGGAATCTTACATTTTGGAGATTAAGTCCTAATGCCATATTGAGGAATGTGGGTGTCTCCATTATCATCACCGTAAATCCCCAAACTGCTCCAATTTGAGTAATCATCAGCACCCAAAATGGTGCACTACTAGCAATTGCTCGCCAGGGAGTTTTTAATTTCTATATAAAAGAAAACAGAATCATTAAAAAAATTGTCATAAATGAGACACTTTATATAGGAATTACTGTCACAGAAATGTATGACTGGGACAATGTTTTGGGGAAATTAATCTCAATATGTTTATGATGTTTTACTATATCAAATTGAGTAAATTGAGTTTAAAACCAATAATTGTTCAATATAATGCGTCAGTAACAATTTTTTTAGAAGGTTATATCATTCGCCTGATCTTTTTAGGGCCTGTGACTTTTAGTGTTTTGACTTGTTGTCGTTTGTTTCAAGTAGACACCGGTTGAGAATCGCTGATCTAGAGAACTGAAAGTAGTCAGTATAATATCAGGATAGGCACTGATCATATATTACTATTTATTAACCGCATTAACCCATTTTTCCCCAAATTTGCCCGTAATTGATGCAAATAAAAAAACACTGCTCACACCGACAGGTTCAAATCTAAAAAAATACTACACGAAACAATTCCTACACTTGTTAGCTGTAGAATGATTGAGATTGATACAATCTTAACTTTTATTACGTCATGCATAAATGGAGTGGAAGTAAAAACACTAAATATTCCAATATTGGAACACTGGGTTAAAATGGGTTAAAGGAATTCCTTTATTAAACTTAGTACGAGAATAATTAAAAAAACCTTCTCCTTTAAAATTTTTTGGTTAGAATTGTCTGCCTATTATAGATCGATATACAACTAGACTAACAAAAATGAGTTCATGATCATGTTTATTTATAATCTCTAAGTAACTATACTTCAAAAATGTTATCTGCTATATAGCAACCATCATCGCTCTTTTAGAAAATGTGTTTTTCTTAATATATTTTTTTTCCTGATTATAAAATTTTCTATGTAATAAAATACCCTTTTCAAGAAGTCTTCGTTCCCGAGGGATGATTCAATGAAATCTTTTTCACCAGCAGAAATCGTTTTATGGTGAGCAGGACTATCAGCTCCGAAGGTCGTCCAAAGTACTCCACAGAAAATACTTAGCCCACCTAAGAAATAGAACACCCATGGCCATCCCAGAAAGCTGGTTGATATGAATGCCGTCAGCGGCATTGTTGTCACGGTGGAAATATAAACCCCTAGAATTATAAAAAGCGTCATTGCTTAGATCAATGTTCATTATTGAATCTCATATGTCAGCAGTGCCAGCGCGAGGTTATTTAACGCCCTAGGCAACGGTTATTGGCGCTCCCCTTTTTAAAAAATCATCCCATTATTTTTTCAAAATAATAATAAAAAATCGGAATCATTAGAAACATATGTTTTTTAATATATCCATGTCCACTCCTAATGTGGAATATATGGCTTCCTAATAAGGGTTTCTCAGCAGAAGTTTTTCTTCGTGAACTTTTACTCAGTTGCTCAATCTCTCTTTTTCGAATCATATAGAAAAAGATACATAATTACAACGAACAATAAAAATAAAATAAAATGTACTATTATTTATTATTATTAGAGTTTATAAAAATATTTTTAATACGACATGTATGCGCCCCTTAATGGTTTGCGCCCTAGGTGGTTGCCTATCTCGCCTGTGTGGTAGCGCTGGCCCTGTATGTCAGCTAGTATTTTAAATATCCAAAGGGTACTTCAGAGTACTGACTGAAGAGTACAGGACTGTCATATTTGTTGAAAATCATCACTATAATATCGCATGCATAACACGCAAACTGAACTGATTTTCGCAGCTATGAGATATTGGAGTTTTACTGAAATGTGCATCTTGAAGAACAACGACTGTTGAAAATAAATATTTTGTTTTTACATTTATATTTTATTTTCAACTATCCTCGTCCCCGATAATGTAAATTTCAGTAAAAATGCAGTATCTCATAACTGCAAAAATGTAGATATCGTCGTTAATTTTCTACAAGCACGTATCTCAACTTTGATCAGCTTTGAGTTTTTTGGTGTAATGAATTTAGAATTTCAATACATATTCCTTCTTCTTTAAAAAAATAATATTTCATGCTTTATTTAATCTAATACAAAAACATTAGCAAAAAATAAATTAACAAAAAATATGGTCATGTCCTATGTTTAGCATAAATGAGAGGATGGCATGGATAGAAACGTCTTTGTTTCATTCTTTATTAACTTCCTGAAAAAAATTGAGGACCATTACAGTGGTGTTTTATAGCGATAGAAAGTGACAACGATAGTGGTAGAATAAAGTACATTTATGTCTCCTGAAAACTTGTACTTATTGAGATACGAGTTTGTAGAAGATTACTAACGTTATGTTATTAGGCATTCGATATATGTAGTCATTTTCAATAAATCATGTTACATATAAAAAATCTGCAATTTATTAGAGTCTATCTTCATTTAAAATCAAGTCATCCATTGCCTTTTTTAACCTTTTAGCTACCGTAGATAATTAATAGTAATTACCTAGCACGCCGGTTATAATTTTAAACTATTAATTTAATTAGTTATCGACGAGATAAATCGTCTTTGGCATGTTGAGCCTGAAATTTTTTACGAGATATCTCGTCTGTGGCAGCCATCGAGTTAAGGCATAAAAAGTATCGAAAATAATGTATTAAATATTTTGAATTCGATTTTTTTCCTTTTCTGTGGGTATTTTTTACTACATATATTTTTGGTAAGAATTGAATTATTATTGTATTTAAAAGAGGGTGATCACTTCCGATTGGTCTGAAATAAACACCTATTTATTTAGTGTGAGTCTAGTTAACTAACTCAAATGAAATAATTAATCTGTCATTAATAACAAGGAAAATGGGCTCTTTACCTGAGTATACAAAGTTACCAAACCGGTTGCGTTCTGTGACTGGTGCCCAATTACCAAGCATCGTATGGGTACAAGGAAATGTGAATGCCTGAACCATCCCTTGGATGAACCTACTTGCACATAGTCCCATCCAGCCTGACTTTGAATTATGAAACACATTAACTAAATTAATAATAAGAAAGATTTTACAAATTTTTAGTTAAAAACTTCACTTTAGTTAAGTTAAACATGATACCTACATATGGATAGACAGGATAGTGTAATAAAAAGGTTCAGATTGAAAAATTGCTACATCTATGAAGGAGGAAAAAAATTAAAAGGTTTTTTTTACAAACACTGAAGTGCCTCATCATACCGTCCAAAATATCTAGGGAAATGTAAGAATTGTTAAAAACATCCCGATAATGGTATACAGTGGGTCCTCTACAAACGAGGTTAATAGTAAGTCAAAAACCGCTCAAGTCAAGGAATACTTTCTATAAATTTTGATTGTATAAATTGTATTCATAGTTTCACAATAAGAACAAGTGTGTGATACCGCCCTTAAATGATATTTTATTTATAAGGTTTTCAGAACACGGATTTATTTTATTGAAATAATGATGTTTGTATGGCAGCTCTTTTTTTCTCATAAGAAATAAGTTTAAAAAGGGCAGTTGTATCCTACACTGGTTTATGCACTTTCGTAAATCGATCAGCATCAAGACCGTGTGCGTCTAAGCCATGTATTTCTATATATATGATTTTAAAGCAATTTTCCAATTTTTTAGTTGGAAATTCAGCTACAAGATCCATGCAAATTGATATAATATGACACAAACAGTAAAAAAAATCAGTAACAAACGTCACTGTATCAAAATCTGAACCATTTTATTGGCCGTCTATTAATAATGCTAAATAAACAAAGTACATAACCTATAAAAAGTTTCATACCTGATTTGCTATAAACGGAGTCATAAGACTTAAAGTTCCGTTTGTGAACATGATAAAGGCTATCAGTTTTTTAGAACCAAACTTTTGCACCAATAAGCTTGCAATTATTTGAAATGGTATGTCGCCCCATACAGCTGAACTTAATATGATCCCCTGGGTTTGGTAATTCCAGTCGAACGTCTGAAACATAAAGTACACATTAAGTCCAGGTATTCCTTAGATGAAGCAGGTGTCTGACTAGAATATCGTGATGAAAACTGATGTAGGATGAAATGTCCTGAAGGTGGACAGAATGTTCAAGCGTTATTTTTTATGTTAATTACTCCACAAGTAAGAGCAAAGAACACCCATATTCAGTAGATCAAAAGAGATGTTTCTTAATTGTGTTGATTCATATCAAAAGTGATTTAGTCCACTATCCACTCAATGTCGAACTGAGAAAAATGAGGTTTCATCATATCTTGGAATATAAATAACTGCAATATGTGAGATTTTGTAAGATTATAGAATGTAATACCCAAGATGGATCTAAAAAAAAACTGAAGGTATTCCTTTGATGCAAAATTTTAAAAATATGAGTAGTTTAGATAAAATATAGGTGGACTTTATCAGTTTTGATAAATGTTTGGTTGGACTTGTGGCAATTCGATAAATTATATACGGACTTATTTCAGTTTGTTATGAACTGTCTAGCAATTTTTGACGGCCATAACCGCAACTGGACAACACATTAGGCATTTTATGCTCCTTTTTTACGATCAAGGCTGGAGTGCGACCATGATAACCGAAACAATTTTTGAAGTTTATGGAGCAGTTGTAACAGTAACTCGATGCCAGTTTTGGTTTTGAAGGTTTAAATCTGGTGAATGAAGCTTAGCAGACGCCCCGAAATCAAGGCACCTATACAAATTGGACGATGAGCATTTGAAGGTCACAGTGGAAGCTGATCCTCGTTTGACTATTGACACTCTTAGACCTGGTCTTTCAAACGAAACGTCCAAGTTTGGTCATTCGAAAATGGGTAATTCTGTTGTACGACAACGCACGCCCTTATATTGCTGAAAGATGACCCGTGAAAAAATAACTAATTTAAATTTTGAACTTTTTAAGAATCCTCCATACTAGCCAGACTTTGGCCTTTCTGATTTGTATCTTTTTCAGTCGATGGAACTATCACTTAGGGATAAAAAAATGTACAAGAGGTTGAAAAATACTTACATATACATTTCAACTAAAAATCTGGAAGTTTTTACAAAAGGGTAATCGAAAAGTTGCCTGAAAGATGGTGAACATTCCTAGATAACGATGTAGGTTATATACTATAACAAATGAAATATATTTTTTTTAAATAAATCGGTAAATGTTCATAATGTTAATATAATGGATTTCTTTTCGGTCCCCCTAATATTATATTTTTACTTGAGGTGTGCATCGGAAATCTGAATAAAAATGCTGTCAGAGAGAAACTAGATGCTTTGAAGGGATAAATTATATTTAATATCTTGTATAGAATTATGTCACCCTATTAAGAGTTAATGTGAGGCTTATTATTCTATTTTTAAAGAAAAAACATTTACGCCGAATTATATTAAATCCAAACGAAATTAAAGTAAACACTACAAATTATACTTTAATTGTATTTGTTTTTCGTAAGCAATCATTTAAGCTTTTAAGCACGACATGGATAATAATACTCCAGTATATTGCGGGTAGATTTACTAGTCTACGTTAACATATCATCTTCTCTCCAAATGTGGAGTATATTATGAAAATGTGTGAGCATATCAATAGAAGGTGTTGTGAGTTGTTTACATGTTAGTTGCTCAACCTCATTATTCAATGATGGTAAGAATAGTAAAATTGGAGTAAGAGTTAGGGATACACACCGTTTTTAGGATCAAACAAAGGTGGATGCGAAGAAGCCTTACCAGCCGAGTAAGACGACCCAAGAGCGCTTAAGATTTGGATGTACATATATATCACAAACCTTGTCTAACTCTCTCGCGGCTTGGAGACTAGAAAAATACTTCTCTGCCGAAGGGGGTCGTTTAGGGACCTCAGTGGTTTCCTCATTATTGGCCTTATTCTTATGAATTTCAAAAAAAAAAATAGTCTAAGGGCTTTAAAATATCTCTCTGCATCATTCCTCATACATTTTTTTTTATAAAAATCCGTGTTTTTTTAATAAATAATCATATTTTAAGTTGCGCGTAAAAAAGACGTCATCCCAGCACACGTATGAAATTGCAACTGACGATTTTAGTCCAGCTATCTTACGAACGATCGCTTATCGCGTTATCGCGTATTTATATAAACTACAAAAGGTCCAAAAAACTATGATATAAGAATACCTCAATTATAAACATTGTATCACCCATATTAAAATAGATATTTAAGAAAATGTGGGTATTGGGGTCGCATTTCTTGAGCTTAGAACCGGAAAAGTTAATAATAACAGCTTCTTAAATAAATTGGAGCAATTGTCTATTCGCTTGTCTGGAAAAAAATCGTGATTAAATATACACTTATCCCTCGATTTATGTGGTACCTGTTTTGCACAGTTTGCATAACTTCTACAAGAATTAGAATAAAACTAAAAAATACTGCAATTCAAAAGCGTGTGGTTTCAAAGCGTATGGTATAAAAGTGGGTTGATTGTTTGGAAATCAAGAGTTTCGAAATATACCCTTTTAGTGGAGAAGATTCAGAAAAAAAAAATGAGACTTCTCTATATGAGGATGTATGGCTTTATTCAATTAACTTTCTCTTAAGTATGCTTAACTTTTATAGTTTAAACGTTCGAAGCAAAATGTACCAGGCCATATATTAATTTTGTTTTGGCTTATATAAGGCCAAAATACTTCTGATTATTTTTTGATAAATCGTAGAAACGAATTGTTTGTTCTCCCAATGTGTAGAGCCAGTCTGCCTATAGGGATGCCACTGGGGAGAGCTTTAACAGATTTTAACAATATTGCTTCGAATGTCTATATATTTCACAGGGACGTGGGTAAGTTCCGACGAAAATATATTTTTTACGCCCATGGAAAAAAACGCGAATTATGACGCCATTTACCGATGTATTTTATATTAAGGTAGAATTTAATTTTGTGAATCTTATCTTTCATTTTTTATGCGTTTTATATGTCTTGATTTAAGTGGTTTCGTTTTATGCAATATTTCTTGAAATCTATCTAGTACGCAAGTTTACCTACGAGCCTTTATAAACATTTTGGGATAAGAACATGATAATTTGTATTTACATAAAAAATGTCTATAGTTTTTCCACTCAAAATCACTGCTTATCATTTAATTGATAGGGACAAGAACACTAACAATTCTTTTAAGTTCTCTCAAGATATGATAGCTCTACGGAATTATCTGTTATCTTGAAACAAGAGCTTACAGTAGTAAAAATCTCATCAAGGTTTTACATTATTATACAGTAAACAGGTTATTTTACGATATATTTTCAATTTGAAATTTCGCAAATTCTGTGTTGACCTAAATATGAAGTTTTGTCTATTTTCATCAGTAATGAAATAATTTAAAATTATTAATTAAAAGATTACATTAATGGTCTATACCTACAGTATAGACCAGTGGTTGGAAAAATACGGCCCTTTATTCTCTTGAGTGTGGTTCTTGCACAAAATACCACATGCAGTAAGATTAAAACTTCGTGACCCACTCGCAGAAGTCAGATTTAGATCTTAAAACTTAGAGTTGAAAGTGGCGATCTCAGCGAACGTTCCTCAATCAAATTGAGACATTTTAAACAATAACCAGTGAATAACAATTAACCTAATTATATAGTTTAAGTTTGAAAGATTTGGCTCTCAAAAGAAATTTCAATCATTGTATAGTTAATATTTGGCTCAGTTAACTAATGAGTTTGCCGACAACTGGTATAGACCATTCGTGGTTCGAACGTCACAAAATTCCATGTTAAATAATAAATATATATTAAAATCTGAACAAACAGTATACGGGTTATTTTTTAAGCTCCTTAGATTTGGAGGCTTTATGCAAATATGTTAATCCGCCACTACTTATGACATTAGCTGCTAGCAACAACATCAAGAGGTGAAATGTGAAGTAATTAATAGATTGTATAGAAAACTTTCTGCCAGAAAGACCGTGCAGTCACCCAGGAAATGGGCAAATCAAAATAATCATTTGAAATATGAAGTATTGCTGATTGTAAGTGAACAACTTTTTTTTTCAATTAAAAAAAGGGTGCGGGATTGGAACCAAGTTTTGAGTTTCACTTCTCGACACATTTCTGGCAAATGTTTGAAGCCGTAACGGGCTGTGGTTTTTCTCATGATTTTTTTTTATTTCATTCTTCCCAAGTCTCGAAAAACCTACTAGCACAGGTAAGGTGGTCACGGGTTAAGACAGGTTGAGAAATTATGGTTTGGACTGTCAAATTGAAAATGCTTCTCAGGGATGCAGAACACATGGCCCACTCAGCAACAAACACAAAAGTAGGAATAATAATGTTTTTAATTTTATGATCATCTTCTCTTACCTCAATGGCATCACCATGTAGCTTTTTATCTGTCATAGCCAAAATGACGACGCTCATACACAGGGATAGAGCACTTCCGCATATAACACACAAAAATAGAATCCCAATTTGTACATGGCGTACACCAAATGAATCTAAAATCAAAGAAACATCAATATCATCACTATTTTGGCAGACAACTTTATGTGATAAACTTCTTATTTTGTGTTTGGTACAAAAAATATTCTTCTTACACGCTATATTGAGAAACATACGAGAGTATAGCGGTCTACAGCAACACCTATATTATTAACCGTTTGAATACCGCGCAAATAAATCATTAATGTGTCCCAGATACCGCCTGTTTTTGAGGGGAAAAAAATCCCAATATACACCCGAATTCGATATTTTAAAAACCTTTATCGACTCAGTGTAAATGTCACTACACATAATCATCAAAGTATTGCATATATTCCATTGCAATATCAAATTTGAATTTTAAAATTTCTAGGACACCCGTGTCCGTTTGGGATCCAAACGGTTAAGTGACTTATTTACAAATATTCATGTAATTGATAGAATCTAGATAAATAAATTTTTCAAAAAATCCTAGTTGAGTTGAGCATTTCTTATTATTAAATTCTAGATGCTATCCATCAATTTCACAAATAGTTGTAAATAGATCACTTAATAATTTGTCTTAATTATAGGTGTCATTTTACACCCCTACATTCACCCTTAATGACGAATGAAAAGCTTCAGATTATTTAAGATATACATTTTTTGGTAAGAAAAAATATTAAATTAACATTCGTGTAATTGATATAACTAATATCTGTTCAATAGAAAATGTTGTAAAGTCATAAATAATGAAAAATGAGTTGAATATACAATAATATAGAACCAACCAAATCAATGTTTTTAAATACACAAACTCAACCTCAAAACATCACATTTTACATGAATGTTTCTATTTATTATAAGTGTCTTGTTTTGGCTATCTTGAAATGTAACTATTTTAGACATAACTCCCTTTACTTTTCGCAGTAAATAGCAAACTAAAATCTTGAACAAATTTCAGTTAACCTTTGCTTACCGCTGATATGTATTTACTACAATTCGACTCAAATAACGTGATTTTTGATATGAAATATAATAGATACGAGGTTCAGAATTTATGTATTCCTCCGTAATATAATTACGAATTACTTAAAAAAAATATTTTGTATAATAATTCATCTGGAGAGGAGGAAAAAAATATTTTGTCCACAAATCGGGGATAAACTCACCAATACATAAATGTTTTCCAGCACACCTCGTCTGTGTGCACGTGTATGCGCATATTGACGCATACATATTTTTGACTTCGTATGGTGCGAAAGGGACTATTTTCTTTGTCGTATTGTTTACTTCGACCGTTAGAGACTGTCTGGACTGACCCGTATACAGTGGCTCTCAAGCGATTGGTGATTATTTTTTTATATCGTTACTCTAAAGTAACAATGGAATAAGTTTACGAAAATATTAGTTTGGAAATAATTAAGGTTTGTATCGTAATTTTTAAATAGCGAATTTTGGTTTTATTTAGTTTCTCTTACGATGTATGATAAAAGATAATCGTATTTTAATTGTATTTAATCTGTGTCTAGTTATTTTACTAATCTCGCTGATATAATCACATAATACTTATTAAGTATGCTATTCTTACATATTATGGACTTTGAAGCATCCTGAGTGGAAAAAAAATAATAGAAATCGGCGAATTTTTTTTATAAGAGAGCTCAGCTTAGAATTGGCTAACCCCAATATTACAAAAAGGAAAAATAGCGCGTTTAAATTTCACAAATTTAAACGCGCTATATTTCGCGCAATTTTGCCCTTATCCAACCAAAAAAAAGAGCACGTTGGTTTGCAATATTTGCAAAAAACCTGTATGTACGACACACAGAAAAAAAAATGATTACGTGTTCAGATTGTAAGAAAGTGAACGCACACTAGACATTTAAATTTAGTCTATTACTTTTAAGGTGTTCACTGTAAATACTTGGTGGAATGGCATTATAATAAAAATAATAAAAGATTTTTAGTACTTTTTCCACTTAAATTTATTTGATCAGGACCGGTTTCGCTCCTCACGAGCATTATCAACTGATAAGGAAAATAAATTAAACAGTGCTATTTATACAAGTTAAATTGAAATAAAATAAAAAGGTGTAAACAATTACTAACAATTAAAAGGATTCACAAATGACATTATAATTACACAAAATTAAAATGCCTAACACCTATAACATACAATTAAGAAATCATCAATAATAAACACCTTTTTATTTTATTTCAATTTAACTTGTATAAATAGCACTGTTTAAATTATTTTTCTTATCAGTTGATAATGGTCGTGAGGTGCAAAACCGGTCCTGATCAAATAAATTTAAGTGAAAAAAGTACTAAAAATCTTTTATTATTTTTATTTAGTCTATTATTGTATTTTTTTATGTGTAATGCCAGTTGCATTATTTTTTACATTTTTGTCTTTGTATCTTCATTAGTTTTTAACATGTTCAATTTTCAATTTCTTTTTATATTTTACATGCATTTTTGTAATGAAAATATATATTTGTGGTATTTACACGCATTGTCTTTTTATTCAACGAAAAATATTTGAAGCCACTGGTCAACATTTGGCATGCGTGTACTTTTTGTAACCACGGCCGACCGATAATTCAGTAGCATATAAGACGTTCGATGCACTGGTTCTGCCGGCTATTTGCGATGCTGTTTTTCTTGATTTCAGGCACTTTTCAGCGATAATATTACAAAAAATTGATAAATTTATACTTAAAATATCATCAATAAAATCAATATTCATTAATGCTCGAATTTTTCCGATTTTTAAATCACTTTTTCATATGTTGTACAAAATACATATCATAGGAACTCAAGGGATTTTTTAGCATAGTGGGGAAAAGGTTAATTTAGGCATTAGACAACAGCTTTTTTTCGGTTCCATGAAAGAACAGAACATGAAAAAACAGAACAAGAAAAAATAGAACATGATAAAACAGAACTATGACAAAACAGAATAGGGAACTTGCATAAACAGAACATGAAAAAACAGAACACGTAAAAACAGAACATGTCAAAACAGAACATAGATAAATGAGAACAAATATTAAATATTAGTAAGAATTTTGGTGAATTGTTGTTTATTTATTGCTTATGGTCAAGCTACATTGACAGTTCGCTCGTTTGTTTAGGATTTAATTGTATTTGATATCCTTATTTGTATACAGTGGAACCTCGATTCTACGTTTTTCAAGGGACCGTAATAAATGAACGAATAATGCGGGAAACCGATATTGCGGGAAATAATCAAATAATACCAAAAAAATGTTTAATTTTCATAAAACTTATTTATTTATATAACTAAATGCGATGTTAAACTATTTGAACCAAAAAAAAATATTCTACAAAAACGGTCAATCGGGATAATAATTAAAGTCCGCTTTAATTTATCAGTCAACTGCTATTTTTATAATCTTCAAATATCTATTAATTTCAGTTTGAAAGTATTATTGTTATGGATAATTGTGTGTTAAAGCTAGTCATGGATTATTACGGCGAAAAATTTCACAAATTAACCTAAAAAACGCCACGATTTAAAATATTTGTTTGAGGGCTTGATAATCGCGTTTAAATCACACATTTATATGAAGAACACTGAAAAATTATGCGAAATATGAAATATTTTTCCGTGACACCGTTTTTTGTGTGATTTTAACGCGATTATCAAGCCTTCACAAAAATGTAAAATCATTTTTTGGATCTAATACGATGTAGAGATTAATAATTGATTGTAAAACATATCAATACTAGAGTTTTCTAAAGATACCATACTTTCAGACGTTATGTCATTTATTGTCAGACTTGCAATGCCATAGAGTTCGCAAACTTGTTCTGAATTATCAATTTGTTCTGTTTTTTCATTGTTCTGTTTTGTCACGTTCTCTTTTTGCATGTTCTGTTTTATCGCGTTCTGTTTTATCATGTTCTGTTTGAGGATGTTCTGTTTTTTCGTGTTCTGTTATTTCATGTTCTGTTTCATCCGGTTACCCTTTTTTTCGATAATCACAATTTATACAACTTGATACACGTTTTGTGAAAGGGATGTTAGCTGAAAATGCCGAATTTAAGATTTGAAAAATAAGGGCTTGCGAAAATTGCGATCATGAAAGAAGGTTTAAAAAAGTCTTTTTTCGAAAAAATAATCAAATTAACCACTTTTAAGGTGTTCACTGTCAATACTTGGTGGAATGGCATTATAATAAAAATAATAAAAGATTTTTAGTACTTTTTCCAATTAAATTTTTTATTTGATCAGGACCGATTTCGCTCCTCACGAGCATTATCAACTGATAAGGAAAATAAATTAAACAGTGCTATTATTAAATAGAGACTCCTGGGGGTCTGTAAAAACCACTTTGGGAACCACTGCTCTAACAAATTGGGTGTTTTGAATTTTACTGTGACCGAGGGAAAAGAAGGTTAAATCTAGTCATTGGTATTAAAATTGTTAAATTTAAAAAATATATGAAGTAATTAGCTGTTTGAATAATGTGTTGGGAAGACACCGCGATGGGGCGCCAACACGCTAACAAGGGGTTCGCCTAATCTAAAAACGATTCGCGGTGTCCTGGGAAAGGAGAAGATTTGTTTTAAAACTCTTAAGCTATAATATGCAATACTTAAATACGCAATTGAGTGTTACTTAATACATTTATAATATCTAACTATACATAATTAACCGTTAATTTATCAATGTAAATGACTAAAAGTTTACTACTGTATATGCTTAAGCTATTGTAGAATATATATATATAGGTCAGAAATTGCAGTTTTTTATTTATTTGATCTGAGAATATTGTTTTCGCTTAATTTAACAAGAGGTTAGTAAAATTTAACAAGGGGGGTCGCGCGAGCCTCCTCCAGTCTACATCTGAAGACGAAACGTTTAACAAGTGTAACTGAAACGTCGGGAGATTATCACTTATCATTACATGGTGTCTTGTCAATATATAATTCAAACAATTATAACTGCTTTATGTCGTTCTTTATTATTACCAAGAATCCTTGTGTCTTTATATTTTACGTCATAATTATTCTTTTACATTACGCAAGGTTTTTTTTCTCCTACAATGTAGTGGAACGGCGTTCCGGCACCCTTTCTTTGGCATTTTAAATGTTTCAAATCAAAATCAGAATAAAAAAAAAAGTACTTTGCTTTGAAAATATTTTGGAAACCATTGACTGTGCGTCTTTATCTTAGGTTCCTTTTGAATGCTATGTGACGGGCACCATAACACCCATAAGTTAATGTCACAGTACAAAACATAACCAGGTACACAGACTTACTCTGTGACCAGAACCAAAGGTCTAATGCTTAATATTTTGTTTTAAAAAAGTAAAGATTGTGTACAAGTAGTTCTAGTTAAGAAACCTCCATTAGAAAGCCATATACCCCACAACGGGAACGGGCATAGATTAGAAAAAATCTTTAGTAAAAAGCTTAAAAATAACTGAATTTTGGCACCTTTTTTTTAAAAAAAAAAAGCACTGATATTAAGTAATTCAAAGATAATTAAAACAAGAAAAACGTGTCACATTTATACAGCAAGTGGGAATTATTTTTTTATTAATGTTATCGATAAACGAATTAACACATTATAGGCGGGACACGTAAAAATACGTTTATCGCGTACTGTCAGTTTTGTTGGTATCATAATTTTATGATTTCTTCAAAATAACTGCCGCGGCAAGTGACCCATTTTGACAATAAGCAATAAAACTCATAATTTATGATGCCTTGAATGTT
The DNA here is from genome assembly GCA_031772345.1 of Himalopsyche anomala. NCBI lineage: Eukaryota > Metazoa > Arthropoda > Insecta > Trichoptera > Rhyacophilidae > Himalopsyche > Himalopsyche anomala. Next base: position 11,173,690 of record CM062835.1, read on the forward strand.
CGTTCACACATAGTATTTTTTTTAAAAAGGCGCACATGTTTCTCGAATAATTAGGTTTCACACTTCCAGTGATTGTAAATTTGTAGGAATGAGATTAATGTTATTTTCTTTACAGAATATTTTGAATATTTCATATTGATAACAAGTGGAGTGCTATCTACTAAATTAATAACAGGTTTTTATATTCAGCTTAGAGAAATAGTGAAATTATGATGTATTCAAAATGTTTTTATTTTATAATGATTAAATGACACATATAATTTCTCTGAAAATTTCTGCCGAAAATATTGTTTGGCTTAGAAGTTGTGTTGATTTTAAGAATGTAATATATTTTTGCGCTAATCACTAAAAACCGCCCGCTTATAAAGTGTTAATACGATCGCTCATCAATTATCGTCCACTAATAAAATACAGAAATTTTCAAAACAATAAATTTGATAACTGATATATTGTTTATAATGTTTTAAAATGTGACAATTGAATAATGCATTATTTGCTAAAACACTTAATCGTAATATTGTTTAATAGCACTTGTCCTACGGTGCTAAAAAATACTTTACGACAATTTGCTGACTCTTTAGCAACCAAGTGAAAAACATTTTTTTTTTTAATTTACGTCCTGTGATTTTACCGTTCATAAAGAGCGGTAAGTGTTAAAATATGTTTTTTCACTTGGTTCTTTAAAAGTCAGCAACATATTGGAAGTGTTTTTTAGTACCACAAGGGAAGTGTTAGCACAGTTATTCAATGATATAACTACGTAACTAATTTTTACCTTCAAAACTAATTAAGTGAAACAATATACTTCATCTAACAGTTATTTTAAAAATATGATTATGATAATTGTATAAAATATTAAAAAATATCGTTGCCATTTAAAATATTATTTACACTTCTTAAGGGTGATTTCAGCTGCTTCATTATTCTTCATCAAACCATTCAAGTTATCCACCATGTTATTACTTTAATATCACAATCAACGAATAAATAAAATGTCGTTACATTCAACAGTACAATTACATCTGAAACTGAATAAATAATATGTTTCTTCATTTATTTCGTGAAGCTTAAAAAAGAAACGCGAGATAAAATTATGATTAGATAAAATTTGTATAACAAACAGAAAATTGTGCTGCCTATTTAATTCAATATTACCAGTAATTGCAATCATGTGTTGAAAAATTAAGACATTCCCTTATCGTATTTGTTTACGGTTTAAAAGTTACGCAAACTACGGAAAATGTTGGTTTTGTAACTTAATTTTTACTTTATGGGCAGATGGAAATGTAAAAAACTCTGGCATGTCAATAATTATTAATTGAAAAATAACCTTCTTGAGATGAAAAGTCCTATTTCAATTACACGCTATCCGCTTTTATGCACGGCTTAAAAAAAACAGAACAGAAAAAGACCGATTAGTTTTAATTACATATCTAAACTTTTTACTAAAAAAAATAAAAATACTTACGTTTGTAACCATCTAGAATTGCTTTACGTTGATTTTGTCGAGGACAGACATTGTAATTCGTACTGTATTTTTAACATTTTTTGAGACACCAACAATCTTTCTAAAAAAGCACTTAGCGGATATTGAAAGCGCAACGACGATATTTCATTAGTCTTATGTACAAAAAAAATAGACTGAGCCTAAATGAAAAAAACACCTGATGCTCTGTTATTGATAACGTCGGTCATATTATTAAAAAAATATTGAATTTGTGTAGTAATCTTAAATGTTTATATATTTTTTTAAATAAGTGTTCCTTTAATTTTAAAGATTTATACAAATGTATTAATAAAATAAAATATAAAAGATGCTTACAAAATTATAAAAATGTAACAAAATTATAAAAAAATCCGACAGCTTAACACTAACTAAATGACAACTGAAACTGGTTTTTTGTCATCCTTCGACTTTTCGTCAACCAGTAGTTTTTCTGCCTCCACTTGTGTTATTTCTGTGAAATATATAAATATCAAAAGTTTAATTACTAGTAAATACGATAGAATTATAACTATCTATATGTTTAACGTGGGCGAAATCAAAACGAATGCTAAGCGACATATCAAATGGTCCTCGCCGCTATAAAGTGTCCTACGTGACAAAAAGCACGCCACGATCTGTTTATATGATATTTTGATTCACTTTATTTCGCTTTAAACCGTGTTCCAATCGCGTTCGCTGTGACTTCGCCCACGCAAGACGTAACGTAAGCAATTATACTTATCGTTTGATACACGTTTACTCAGGTAAAAGAACTTCGGTTGTATGAAACCATAAGTAATATACACACGCTATCAAATATCATTGATCTTGAACTACGGTAGTGTTAATGGGAAAATGGTATTTTATTACATCATTACGATCGAATAAACTAGTTAAAAAAAAAGTTTTTGTGGCATTACGTAGTTAATGTGCCATATGTTTTTTTAAATAGTGCTTAGCGACCATCTCCAAAACATGAATATTTTTTTTGGTTTGCATTTTAAACTTTACCTATATCAGTGGATTTTTCGGGAGAATCCCATGGTTGAATTTCAGATGTTCCGAATAGCAAAAAGCAAAGATTGCAAACGAAATAAATTCCACTAGCAACGAAGAACACGTTTCGCCATTGCTTGACATCACTCTGTAAACAAATAATATTAATTTTTCAATAAATATCTCCTCAAAACATATACACAGAAATACAGATTTTCTTTATTTAAGACTTTCTTTTTCTTTCCTTGCAATCAATTTAACAACAAACATTTTAATTTCTTAAAGTTCTGCTTATAGGGTAAAAAAAATACCAAGATAATTTTTTAATGCTTGTAAGACCATAAATCAATTAATAATTATTTTGAATATAAATTAAATTTGTTAACTCTGTTATTTCACAGGTTTATTATCAAATTGTGACACGTGTTTTGCTTATTTAAAATGATCTCCAAAAAAACTATCGCTTTTAACGAATAAACTAAAAAGTAATTTCAATTATTAACTTATAAATTATATCTAAAGCATTCAATCCCAGGCCCTTTTTGTGATCGGGATTCAAAATTGAAAAAATTTTACTCGGCAATTTTGTAATTGTGGAATGTTTCAAAATAATTTTAGTCGATTTCAAAGACTCCCAAAAATGTCAGGAATTTACGAAATTTCCAAAATGAAACGACGCTTACATGATTTCCAATTTCAAAAACCCAGGAATTCGCAGAATAGCCAATAGCAAAACATTTGGATCTTTTTTTAGCCCTCGCGCAACTTTTTCAAATTTTTTACTCCCGAAATCCCGGGATTTCGGGATCACAAAATTAGACAGGATCCCGAGATTGGAGGCCCTAATTACAACATGAAGGATGGAGATTTTATCATTCTACTGGACGCAGGGAAGGGGTTACATACAAATGCTATTACAAAATTTTACGAAAAATGTTATTAATTCTTTGCTAGACAGTCAAAATACAACTATAGAAAATTTTCCATTTGAGTTATAAAAAAATATCTATTTATTATAAATGCGATACGAATTTAATTTTTTTGCGAAAATTTTATTACCGGATCTGTGAGTAATGCTCCTGCAACCAATGGAGCTAAATATGATGCAGTAGATCCACTAAAATTCCCTAAGCTCACCAGCGTGCCTGCAAATCTTGGAGACAAATCAAGGTGGTTCAGCTGAAAATGATTATTAAATCAAAAGAAAGTAAATTTTATGTATTGTAACATCTTTTAATTTATTAAATTATCACAGCGAATGGGGTTGGCTTGTATTTTAGTGACAACCTAGATACAAAATTCTGAATAAAGGGTGAAAATAAGTATAGTCCTTCTTTCACTGAAAAGTAAAATTAATATAATTAAATTGAATTCGAATTGTTGAAATCTTTATGTGCTTAAACCAGGGGTGGGGAATGTTTTCTTCTCTAAAGGCCGCATTCATTTTTCTGATGCGACATAAGGCCGCAGAAAACATTGACTTGAAGGGAATCTTTGGTCGGAATCAGAAATTTACGGTCAAAATATGTCAGGAATTTATGAAATTACATAAATGTACAGAATTACAGAATAAATATTTCAAAATAAAACATCTTTCGTAAACAAGTACTTATAATCCTATTTAGCACGGTTTATTTTTTCACGATTTTTAAATAACACGGTCAACACAATTTTATGACTTCTACCATATTCACATCATTTTTTTAACGATTTTTCCTTTCGGCCCGAAACCGTTATAATTTGTTTTTATACCACACACTAGAAAAAAGGGTTGTGCACGTCTGGTTTGAGGGTAATTTTGTAAAAAAATATATATTTATAACTATTCAATACAAGGTGTCACAAAAACAAAACTCAAATACAAAATATTACAACTATCAGAAAATTACGAGAAAAATCTTTATCTCAATGTAAGTCTGAAGATGTTTAACACGTGCCACACTTAAGTCCTACATGAAGTGAAATGATAACGTTTCAATGATTCATTTGATATTTTAATAACTCCATCTCAAGTTCAAGCACTATTTCTAGAGTATCCACAAAATACATTCAAATTAAAAAAAGATGCGTTTGATTACCATGATAGAAAAGAATACTAACCATAAATCCTGCAAACGCTAGGGTATCAAAAGAAGATAGCAGAGTGATAACGATGACTGCCAATGTCACGTTTCCAGCTGGTACCATTGTCAGCAGAATTAGAAGTAATCCTGAGGTCCAGCTACCTTTAAACAACGTAAATTTGTTAAAAGTAAACTATTTAAATTTATTTTTTTAGAAATCGGTCTCGGTATAAAATGAAATAGTGCCACATTAGCCTAAAAATTAGTCGCGATGTGTTTTAGATTAAATATTTTGTTGTTAAAAGCATTCACGTTATATTTGGTCTTTATATCGTATTTTATTATAGTTAAAGCAAGAACACTGTCATTTTTGTAAACTAGCTACTCAAAGGGCTTTTTCTTGCAGCCATTTCGCAATGATATAAAAATGAGTTGACCATATAAAAAAGAGTACACAATATATTTGATGAAGATGGAATGTGAACTGTTATGTGGTTAAAACAACAGATTTAATCTTGTATTTGATTTTTTTTCTTTTAATCCTGCTCCAAATATTTGGGTTGAAACAGTTTTATTAAATACATATTATAAGTTAAATTGAATTAAAAACCGATTAGAAAATTCATTTTCACCACCCGCAGCACACATATTATATTAAAGGAGACAAGAAGTACTAACAACCTTAAATAAGATGAAATATTCTTCCCAGAACCCCATAACCAAAAAAAAGTTTTGAATTTTTAGACACTTATCAAAATTTACGAAATACCTCACTAATCTATGGGGTATAGTTTCCTATTGCTACACACAGGCGTCATTGCGAACATTTCTAAACTACATATACTTAAATAATTAAAAAATTTGATTAGCTTAATTTAATAAAAAAAAATTAATCTGCCCTATACCAGGGTTTCTCAACGGTGGGCCATGTGGCCCCCCAGGGGGCCACAGAGATTTATTTTTGTTTTGGGGAGCGACAGCTTAGTTTAAGGGGGCCACGGGTATTGAAAAAACGATACAGGGAAGAGCATAATGGCGGACGTCGCAGAGCTATTTTTTTAAATCTGTAAATAAAATAAATTACTGGCATTCTAGATTCGAAAATCTCGGAAGAGCTATAAAAAAAGGTGGATTTTTGAAATTATAATTTTCATGGGAAGACAAAACAATGGTATGGGGGCCACAGAAAAATAAAGACACTCAAAAGGGGCCACGCTCCCAAAAAGGTTGAAAAACACTGCCCTATACTATATCAACAGCTCCGCAGTATTCATTTTGGAATTTTCAGAATAATTCAAATGTTCAAGTATGCATACAAATATATTTCTGAAGAAGAAGAAGAAGACCCCGGGACATTACAACTACGAACATAACTTATAACTAACTACGAAACTACATTACCTGCTATTAATATATAGATACATACCCAATGTGCTAGAAAGCTTTCGTACTGTTGTCGTGCTCACTATTTTCTTGTTCACAAGAAAATCAGATAGGCTACCGATTATAAATCCAACTAGCAAAGCTGCGACCGACGGCAATGTTGCTAAAAAGGCACTCTGCAAATAAGGGTACTATTCTATAATACTGCAAAACAAAATGGGTAATTTAATGCCGTGATAAAGCCATCTTGTAAATACATATATATGTTACGGTCAAAGTTTTCACTGAGTTAATGTTCACATTATAAATTTTAACCAGTTACAGTATACACGAGAAAACAAATTAACACTTTCAATTAAATTAAACGTTTTTTTATGTATAAGCAATTAAATAATTTCTCTTGATTATATGTGTCTCTGTAGACCGTGACACTTACTCTTAAACGCTTAATGTGTTTACTAGTTACACACACATAGTTAAATTGTTCACAACCAGTAACAAAATAATTAAAGAATAATATCTTACGTTTTGCACGTTGACTTTTAGTGCCATTTTTAGATAGCTTGGAGTTTCATTAAGCATCATAATAAATCCAAATATGCAGCCGCACTGAAGAATGATGACAGAAATTACTTTTCCAGACGTTAATATAGACTTCCATGGAACTTTTTGCACCTAAAAAATATTCATTTGAAACAAAATGTAAAACAATTTTTAAATTACTAATTAAAAAATTGAAAATAGATTTGAAACACAGTTAATAAAATTAAAATAAAAAGCATGGTTCGGTTCCTGTTTGTACCCGTAGCGATTTAGATCCCCCTCTTTCGTCAACTCGTATTTTTATCCTTCGACGACCTTATTAGTGCATCACTTCTTGTTTATCTAGAAGTCACTAGACGCGTTTTGTTAAGTTAGGACTTAAGCTAACTAAGTTTAAGCTCTCGTCATGAAAATTTTATAAATACCATATCGACTGTGGAAAGGCAAGAGAACGTAGCTCACAGCTTTTCCAAAACATCATTTCGACAGTTAAAATGTATAAATCTTGATAGTTGACACGTTTTATCAAAATAATTTAAGCTTGAGAGACCGAATCAGAATCAAAATGTAGCTTTTATGTTTAAAAAAAGAAGTTCATGTGAAAATTTCAACCAAGAAAAGAGACTGATTTTCTGAAACAATTTACTGAACTCATATTAGATTACGTAACACCAGTTTATCAGTCATCGTGCACTTCAATGATGTGTATATTTCATAATTTTCTTTTGGCCCAAAATCATCAATAATAAAATTTCTGTGGGCTGCTTACCCTTGCCGTTAACAGTAGATATGTTTTTCTTAAATCAAATATATCAAACAACAAGCCAGCCAGCGTTTTAATTTTAACAAAATAGATATTTTTATATTTAAACTTTACCTCGACAGTCTTGTTTCCTGCTGTATTTTCAATGTAAACTTTTTCTTCGTGTGCTATAAACGGATGTTTGGCTGGTGAGTCTGCTCCCAATATGAACCAGATTACTCCAAAAATGATGCTCACAGCCCCGAACATATAAAATATACTTGGCCATCCAGCGCTAGAAGCTGAAAGGAAACCTGCCACAGATGTTCCCACGATCATGCCGAAATTGCCACCTATTTTAACAAAAATATAAATACCATGTCTTAGCTTGAACATAACGCAGTCTTGAATATATAATAATACACGGGTCTATGAAAGGGGTGGTGGTGGTAGTTAACTTATCGCTCTCACCACCACTTGTTGTTGAAATCGGACCGACTTACTGCGGTTTATATTTAGTCTGGATATAAAACACTACTGGGCATAAAAAACGCCTACTCACCACTATAAACAATTAATCCCATAGTACTTTTTTCGCTGACTGGACACCATTGTCCTAGTATAGTGTGAATCGACGGCACAAAGCAGCCTTGCGATAATCCTTGAAGGGCTCTAAATAAGCAAACACCTTTCCAACCTCCCTAGAATAACCACAACATATCGATAACATCATGTTTATCTGTAAACCTTTTACATTTCCGCCGCACGAACTTTTTTCAATACAAAATATTCATAAAAAAGCAGTCCAATCATAATAAAAGAAAACAATTATTAATTAGCTTTTCAAAGTATCATTATGGCAACGTTACCATCTTTCAAATGTGTTACTAAACTTAAGAAAATTACAATACATGCAGTCCTTTTTTTACGCGATTTGTTTTCGAAAAAAAAAATACAGGAGAAATGGTGAACCTGAGCTTAAAGAAGTGATGTCCCCGCGCAAAATCATGGGATGTAATTCTGCTCTGAAACTTGTTTAAATACAATGCATTTATTAAATTCGTTGAATATCACGTTTCCCGGTCATAAATTTTACCACGGAGAGTTTCTATACCAAACAAACGCACTCCAGACGTCAAAATATTTAAAATGCAAATTAATAATTACGAACCGAAGATGAAAATATTATTTTTTGGTTAAAAACATTTATATGGTGATGTTTTAGGCACGTACCAAATAAACACCTGCATTTAAAAATTAAATATTTTACACTTACTTTTTTCAAAAAATCAGTTTCAACTGTTCGTCGGATCGACAAAACAATTCTAATGTAATAATAATTTACTCTGATCAAGAATCTAGAAAAAACAGTATTTTATCAAATGATCTGAGCAAAATTGAATACGTTCGTTCAAAAAAACGATTATATTTCGCAACCGACAATGAGAGCAGCTAATAACTCTTTTATACCTATTATGTATCTGTTTCTCATTGTATTATATCTAATAAATAATAATAAAATGCGCGAATTTGAATAACAAATTTTAGGTTTTCATACATTTTTGATACTTTTTTGCGAGATATTTTGATTTTTGAAACCAATGATATGAAAGTGAGGTTTTTTTACGCGACACTTTCTGAAACCAACGTATCGCGTAAAAAAGGATTGGGTGTAATATAATCTTTTGTGATTCTATAATCTTTGACTTAAAATATATAATCGGATTATTAATGAATCAATCCAATCATGTCTTCAATTACTCTTCAGTGATTTTTGAACTAATTCCACCGATTAGTCATTTTTGAAAACGAATTAACGATCACTTTTGTATGGTAAAATGTCCTTACCACCCACCGAAGTTTTAGTAATTTAATCCAATGAAAGGGTGAACTAAGCTTTGATAAAATCTTAAATTAATTTCCAAATCCGTGTCAAAATATTCTCAATCCCTACCTAGAATAAAAACTATAGTCGGATAATTCTTAAGCCTATCACAACCTTCATTTTCAGAAAAATCCTAACTTAAATATAAATCATTGTGACAAAATTCTTAGGAAAATCGAAAAATACCAAAAACAAATTTAGACGAAATTGTTACAAAAATTGTGAAATGTTTGATAAAAATGTAACGTAGGCCTGATCAGAATAATACACAAATATTTGGGATATCTAAGAAACATCCTCGAATAAATGTCCCGAAAGCCTCCATTCCATCAAAGCCGCGCTTGCGCATACACCTAGCAATAACGAATCATCTGTCTATGAATACTGCTGCATAAGAATAGGTGTAGTTTTCGTAGAAATATGATATTTTTTAAACTTACATTTGAAGCTGCAAACGGTATGGCGAACGTGGCCAAACCATTTAGTACCAAACCAACGGCTATAAACAATTTTCCTCCGTACCGATGTGCCAACTGCCCTGCAGGAATTTGCATTATCGTGTAGCCCCAATAAAAAGAGCTCAGTATATAGTCTTGGTATTTTTTTGTCCAGTCAAATGTCTAAAAAATAAAATTTTACCATTTCTGTATCACACGTTTTAGACATATAAGTTTATTGCAAACGAAAGTTCATAATATACAAGTAAAAAAAATGATGAGTTTTCCCGTCTTTTTTTTTCAAATAATTTGTTCAAATGGATAATTTTTTAAAGTCAAAGATATTTTTAGCATTTTTTCAGCGACCACGAGAGGTGCACGTGTTGGTAGTAGAATAACATTTATTTGCTAAGTAATTTTTAACTACAAATAAACAATGTCAGTAGAGGAAAATGGAAACAGGTAACGTATCTACTATCTATCCTTCACGAGTTTCAACTCAGGCATAATATTACAATGACAGTTGAAAATATTTGCAGTGCAATGGGCAGAGATGTTAATAAAGTAAGAAAAATCAAAATTTCGTTTCGGGAATCATGACGTTAAAGATCGACCAAAATCAAGAGAGCCTCGAGTGATTCGTAGTGATTATATCAAAGCTGCTGTCAAATAAAATCTAAGGTTGGCGGAATAAAAGACAGCGCAAAAGCTAAAAATCTCTACTACATCACTTCACAGACATTTTTAAAAAATCCAAAGATGTCCTGCCCATGTTATTCGAGAAAGGGTAATTTCATACCATTTTCTAAATAAAAGATATGAAAAAATCATTGAATTTACTTGGAAATTTCTTTCTCTCACTTTACTTTCCAGACATTGCCCCAATCGATTTTCATATCTTTAGATATACATAAGACAGGCAGGTAGAAGTATATCGACTTTTCAAGATAATGATATGTCGTCAGATGTTAATGTTCTCTTTAATATTTGCAGTTAGCAGTTTCCGGTTAAGGATGACAGTAAATAATATAATAATAAGTCGCAGGGTAAACATTAGCATTTTCTTCGCAAACCAGTGTTCACTCATGGTCAATTATATGTAGCTTGTAAAAATTTGATTTCATAAAAGTTTTAGGTTAAAGTAATATTCGTTAAGAATTTTGTTAGTTTTCTTTGTCGATATTTTGAAAACATTTTCCATTTGAATTGAATTGTGAAAATTGAATTGAGCTTAGACCTTCTGGCTTATTCACTAAGTGTGTATGCATTTGATTGTCCGCATCAGTAAATTTCGTATTTTTGATAATAAAAAAACCCTTCTGTTAGGACAACGGACTCACAGCTAGTAATTATAATAACAGTAAAAATACGATTTTACCAAAGCATTATCGTGTGGGGTAGTTTGGTCAGTCATAGCTATGATTGCTACACTCATATTAACCCTCAACATGTACGCAGTAGACATCACTCCAAACAAAGAGACTGTAAGGACATGTCTGTAGCCCCAACCTGAAAATGATTAAGACACTTATAAACCAAACTATAATTGCAAAAGCTCAAATTAGGAAAAATAACGCTTAAGGGTAAGTCAGGGTCTACAGAGACACCTATAATTAAAAGAAAATATTAAATTGCTTATTTACAAAAAATCGTTTAATTGATAGAATCTAGGTTAATATGTTTTTTAAATAATCCCAGTTGGGAAAAGCATTCCTTATTATCATATTGTGATAAAGTTTGTTTGTAAAAAATGAACAGGGAGCCAGTAGCAGGGTCCTCCAATTTTCTTTCATTAAAAATTCGTATCTAAACCAAAACGCACTATTTATTTAAAAAAAAAAAAACAAACGTTAGCAAAATCAAATACATAAAATAATGATATTCTGTTTTTATTTATTTTTTAATTCTCCATTTGACAGATACTATTTCACTACTATGAATGTCCAATAAAAGCGATTTTTTGTAAATAATCAATTAATTATTTTCTTTTAATTATAGGTGTCGCTGTAAACCGTGACTCTTACCCTTAAAGTCGGTGAAAATTATAATGCATTGGGAACGAAGCGAGCTCGCGCGAAGGTTGAGTATGTCAACTTTTCGGTTTTTTAATGGTGAGTGTGTGTTTACAGCGACATCTATAATTAAGACAAAATATTAATTTACGTATTCTAAAACATTCGTTTAATTGTTGAAATCTTTGTTAATAGGATTTTCAAAACATTCCAGTTGAGGTGAGCATTACTAATTACATATTAAATTCGAAAACAATTTATCTGTAAAAAGTAAACGCGGCGTGCTTAAGCAGTAAGCTTATGGCATCTCAACCAAAACATATTACTTTTACTTAACGTTAGCAAAATTGAATACATTAATATTAATAATTTAAGATTTCGACTTAAGGTGCTTGGTGGAATCTCAATATTAAATTTGAATCGTTCAAATTATGTACATTCACACAAGCTTTGTCACTAACGACCCAAGTTTCGCCTTTCGGTATCAGTTTAAGTTCATCCGTGCACTTGAACACCTGAAGATGCCGAAAGGCGTAACCCGGGTCGTTAGTAACAAAACTTGTGTGAATGTACATAATTCGAACGATTCAAATTTAACATTAATATTTACATAAACCTTTTTTCAGCGTTTATTAGACATTCATAACTTATTTATGTTTTAATAGTAACTGACAGATGGATAATTGTTAAAAAAATAAGTTTTTGTTAATATTATAGTATTTCATTTTGTCAACGTTTTTTCAAAAATAAAGATTTTTTGTGACTTTTGAACCTTAATAAAAATATACCATCTACACAATAAATTATTTTATTATTGGAAAAATCTTTACTGTTAAAAGATTGAATTTTAAAAGAATCAATACCGTATTTTTCCACATAATCTTGATTATCACTTAACTTTTCGACGACTTGAGTCATTTTTTTCAACCGCTTGAATATTTAGGAATAAATATATCTTTAAAGTTACGTTTAGAACTATACACTATATAAATTACTAAGCAGACTACTTTTATACGAGAACTAACTTATAATTAACAAGATGAAAGCTTAAGAGAAAGACAAAATCGTTTTTATGTTTTATCAAATATTTGTCTTCGGTATCTTTCAAAAATGACAATCACATGTGATTCAAAGATAAAGAGTTTGTGAATTTTGTATAATTCAACATTTAGATAATATTTTATATTTAAGTTAATATATTCTGTTACCGTGCTGGTATGAATTGATAAGTAATAAATTGGTTTAGTTCTGAGTAAACAACGACAGAAAATTTTAGCTTTTATGATAAAGCCTCTTGCCTCGATATTTAGCGTTATGAAAATAAATATAATATCAAAATGTAATCAGATTTACACTGATCTGATATCAATAAAGCTAGGAATTATTACGTGCGAACAATTTTGTCGCCTGCTTTAAAACTGCATTTAAGGGTTAGTGAAATGGTTAAAATTCCCATACGGCGACGGCTATTAATAATAAAAAATGTATTAATCACAAACATTTGTGTAATTTATTAAATCTAGCTTATAGAATTTTAAGAACATCTGAGATAGTTAAAGCATTTATTATAGTTATATTCAGTGGCGGTTCGTGACCTAAAATCTTGGGTGGGCTAGAGAAAAGTTTAGCATTGTATACTATTTACGAAATAGTGCATGTTTCTACTTCACCTTGTACATTAATCTACAAGAAAATTAACAAATACTACGACACTACTGCAAAGCATAAATTATTGTATAATAAAATCAAAGCTAATGTAAGTAAGAAATAATAGAATAGTAAACACTGGACCTCAAATTCGTCTCCTTCAAAGTGAACTAACATGTACAAAAAGCCGTACGGAGGAACTGTCATCAACTGTCATACGATACAACGAGATTGGTATTTGTGCTTGTATGTATGGGCTTGTTTAAAATAGCCCCCTGATGTTTGACTGCAGGCTGTATCGCAAGGCGCAGTCGTGTACGTTTAGATGACGTTTTCGTATGGCCAATGTGAATAAAATACATATTTTTCTAATCGTGCTTGATTGTGCCTCAGTGTAAACAAACTCGGACTAATTCTAAAATAGCCTGAACCTTTATTATTGTTATTAATACGAATGTACTGCCAGACTGACGTCACGTTGCCTGTTATGTATGAAGTATGTATAGAGTTATTGCTTTTTTTATGCCGGCTTGGTTTAAAATTGTAATACAAAACACAATCGAGAGTATTATTGTAGCTAGACATAGCATTGTCTTATATTGACAGAGGAAAATCAAAACAAAGATATTGTATTAATTTGAGAAAGGTTAGTGACGTTTAGAAATGTATTTATTTTGTTCAGCGGCCGAATTGCTGTTCATTTTTATTCAGCCATCTAAAGGTTTTTTTTTCTACACATTTTCGGTGAAAAATGCAGGTCGGGCTAAGCCCACCTAGCCCAGTACGTAGAACCACCACTGGTTATATTCCACTAACAGTAAACTGTTTAAAATTAACAATAGATATTGGCGTGCTTAAGCAGTAAACTTATTATGTATATAAATAAATTCATCTAAACCAGCGGTCACCAAAGATTTTCATCCAGTCCCCCCAAAAGTTTTCGATTTTCGTATATAACATAGGAAATATATTTTTTATAAATTTCATGATTTGGTTGTAATTTCTCTTCAACTATTTATTTCAAATCATCAATTGGGATAAGACTATCTGGTATTGGACCTAAAGTGAAGGAAGTTTGGCATAATATGTGTTCGTTTACAGGCGACATAACATGAAAATTTCTCGGATATTCTCATTTATTTAAATTCTGATAATGTAATGCAGGCAAAACATCGTTGCACACTTCGCACAAATCACAATTTACTCATGATCGTATCTATATACTAATAGTCGATAATGTCCGTATGATTGTATGATTGTCCACGATTTCCCCTCCCCCTCAATATGCCTAAAGATATGTTTATTTTACTTTTAGAATTTCTGGCATATTCAATAAATAATTGTTCAATAAGTTTGCAATTTATTTTTCTATCTTACTACTTAAAAATGCAACAAAAACCCCCTCGTTGAGGTCAACGGGCCCTCAGCTAGTCATATTTAAATATGTATGTATGTATTCAATTTTATGTGTATGTATACGTACACGTACTTCTTTCAATAGTTTTATAACAATAAATGGAAAACATTCACACAATATTTAAAACTGTGAATATACAAAAAAAATTAATAATCTAAGTGATATTTTTAGTAGATGTACATTAGGCCTACATATAAAAATATACCTTTACATTATAATTAATAGTTTACATTATAAACTAAGTTTGTTGACATTATATGTAACTGTAAGCACACACATATAAGTTAAAATTACGATTGGATTCCTATAAGAATATATTTGTCATCCGTCCCCGTAAGTTTTTAAAAATCAATCTGGCCCGTTTCTCAAAAAGTTTGGTGACCCTTGATCTAATCCAAAACGCCCTACTTATGAACGAATGAAACTGTTTTACACTTTTCAACATTTAAAAAAAAATTCAAGTGCTTGTTTTATGAATGAAATTCTCAAAACTGATTGTAAATGCTCAGTTTCAAGTTTGGAGGTACTTTTATGAAAATCAACAACCGTGCGGTATCTTTTTGTGCGTTGCTTTTGTCTAGAGCATATGTTCCCAACCTCTTTCGGGTGGCGACCCCTTTTTATAAAAGCTGTGTGACTAGAGATGTACCATTTTAACTTGACTGTGGCAGAACTCAGAACTAAAATTGTCGCCCTAGGACGTGTTGACTATGGCAACGTTAATGATGCGATGGTGGCGCCCTCGCGGGCAGTCAAGTTACGCTGGTACATCTATAGCGACCCTCCCCCCGAGGAATTTGAAATCCTCAATTTGCTATACTTTTTGCCCGGATCATCGATTTGGATTTCGATTTTTGACATGGTGTCATCGATTCTAATTAATCGTTCATTTTTATCGATACCTTTAATAATTTTTCTTACAATTCTCATAAACATAGATTCTAAATTTGTGTTTAATTTAAGTATTAATTCTACACGCTTCAGTATTACATTATTTAAAATAGTTTCGAATAACGCTCGCTTTTTTTTGCAAGTATATGGGCAATAACAAAACTTGCAACAATATAAGATTCTTCTTCATTAATTTTCCTCGTGTACACATTTTGTTGTGTAAATATTTTTTCAATTATTGAAAAAGATTGAGTATAGCTGCTTTAAAGAATGCCATTATATCACAATGTATGAAAATGACAATATTTTTAATCATTAGCTGAACATATTTTCAGTATGTATGGGAACAATGCTGATCTTAAACTGCTTTCATCGATAATTATTAAATAACTGGACTTACTACAATATACTTATTATTACTTACAATATTTTATATTATTTTCAGAATCCAGAATTTGACACTCTAAAACATTTGCATTGGTAACCTTGGTAAAGAATCCAATTTTAATCTTCTGGTTGGCATAACTACATATGCCTCATAAGATATTTCAGAATATGTTATGTCCATCGATACAAATATAAATTGATAGTTGTTATCGGTTCTCCTCCCGTCTCAAAGAAAATATCTTAAACATATTTTTTAATGCCAGAAAACTGAGTCGAAGAGAGAGTGTTTCCATAAATGTAATCTATATATATAAAACAAAGTGGGGTTATTTACACCACGTATATCTCGAGAATTAGACCACGGTTTTCAACGATCTTTGCTTTATTAAATTTGTATGGGCCTAGAATAGCAGAATAAGCATTAAAACATCGGAAAAATATCACGAAAAAGAAATTATAAAGAAAATAAATATCTCAGTACAATACGTTTTTTTAAATTTTTCGAATCGAACGCGGAACATGACGTATGCAGTTTATGCTTAATACACTAGGTGGCGTTGGTTGTAAAATTCATTTGTTTCATACTTTGAATTAGAGATGTACCGACGAACTTGGACGAACGTGTCAGAATTTCGAAACTAAATCTTCAATATCCATTTAAAAAAAAAACTTTTAGGAATTTATGTTTCATGTTCATCACCGTCGCTAAAATATATACTGAAATGTGAAAAGACGAATGAAAGTATATAAAATCAGAAAGTATGTAAAAAAAAATCAGTATACTTTTCATGTATATTATATTGTTATTGAATACTATCAAATCATTATTTTATTTTTGATCCCCATCTACAGTCAATCCTGTTTTTATGCAATTTCAAAGTAATGCGGTTTTTTAGAAATGCATTTTTTTAAATGTACCATATTTTACGATATATAAAAATGTTAAATATTACATTGGGAGCATATATCGTTGTATTTTGGATAGAATAGAGAGAATAATAAACACAACCGACATTTGAAAAAAAATACGATTTCGGACTGTTTAAATCATGTTGCACCTGCCATCGCTGAATTAAGGCCACTACTTAGGTGTGTTACAGTCGATAAAACCATTGAAACATCGGTAATATCAGCTGAAATGAACTTTAGCACACTTTAGCTTGGTGAAGAAAGGCTTGATACCTTAAGCGAAAATTATATCGACGAATTACTTACAGATAAAGCTATAAGTGACAAAGATGTCAATAATTTAAATTTAATTATTGACAAAAAACCAGAAAACAATGACGAACTGAAAGAAATTCTGCGATCATTCACTGCGAAAATAATTGAAGAAGGTCTCCGACTTTTCAGTAAATTAGAAGATCATTTCTTTCTAAATGATTAAAATTCTGATCGCGCATTCAAGTTTCAACGATAACTTTAAAAAAATTATATATGGGTATAACCAGTGCTTTTTTTTGTTGGTGCCGGAACGCACTTTTTTCGAGCATTTTCTAAGAAGGTATATTATTTATTATATATTCGAATATCATTTTGATAGAATTAATGATGGCTTTTCATATAATGCTTAGAAAATAAAACAAAATATACATATTTAAAAATAGAAAAAATAAAATTAAACATTTATTAAAATTTCGAGAAAAAAAGGTGCCGGAACGCCGTTCCGCCGCGTTACAGGGTAAAAAAATCCCTGGGTATAACAAACTGCATAACCAATTAATTATCGAAAAAGAAAATCTGAACAAACTCTGATCACTAATTTTATTGTTAGAAAACAACCATACCATGTGTGGAACATTAAACAAAAAAATATTTTTTTTTTTTCTAATGTAAGATAATCTCATAAATATAATATTGAAGATTTGGAAAATGTTGCGTTTTTTGTTATATTGAGAATTTATATCATTTCGTAATATAAAAATATGAAAATTCAGAATGAACTTTCGTATAATTATAAAAAAGTATTATTTGAATAATTTTGAAAAGATCCCTGTCACTATGTTGGTGACATGCATTGAGAACAAATTTATCCTAGACCAACACATTCCTTAGCAACGGCCTTTGTTTGACAGTTACTGTCAAACAAAGTAGTCGTTTGTCAACATTGTGAAGATGTAATTTTATTATTTAAAATACAGTGAAATAAAGAGGTACTAGCTATGCCAAGTACTTCTAAACCAATTCGTAAGAGTTCTCGGAATGGTTTTCTAAGAGTCTTTCAGTTCTGTGAACATGAAAAATCTGAAAAAAAAAACCAATAATTCCCTTCGGGTCGACATCATTGAATCACTTCGAACTGTCAATGGCGTAGTATGCCCAACATTTTGTGCTGCATGTCAATAGCTCAATTTGCTTAAAAACTATACTCATTGGGACATGACAATCGCTGAAGCAATTGTTTCTGCATCTCCAAGTCAGATACGCACATTATTTGCTATCATTATTTTGATATGCTTCCCATTGAATCTACGAGAACTGTGGAACAAGTACAAGAATGACATGTCCGAAGACACTTTACACCGAATTCGCGTCAGTTCAGGGAATCCCGATCTCGAGGTGAATGAGGAGATACATAACCAGGCGTTGCTTTTGATCGAAGATATGTGTTACCTCATGCGCTGCATGATGCGTCGCCAGATCAAAGAATGAACGACGCTTACAATCGAGAATCGGAACGTAAACATGAATATGATCGAGATGCATTGAACCAATCACTTCGAACGAATGTACCTTTGTTGAACCCCCAACAGAAAGTGTACGATACTTTAATGAAGGCAATTGATGAGGGAAATGGTGGCTTATTTTTCCTCCGCATTGGAAGCACTCAACTGAACTATGAAAGATCAGCGCAATGACTCAAAATGTTTTGGAGGCGCAATGATTCTACTATCTGGCGATTTTCGCCAAATACTACCAGTCATTTCAAGATCGACCGATGCCGATGAAATAAACGCTTGCCTTAAAACATCGACTCTGTGGCGCTATCTGAAGAAACTTCAGCTAACGACATGCGAGTTGTATTTCTAAACGACCATCTGCCGCAGATTTCTCCAAGCATTTGCTGACTATCTGTAACGGCCGTGTTCCTGTTGACGAATCGAACGGATTGATTTCGATTCCACCGAATTTTTGCAATTTCGTCTCAACGAAGGACGGCTTCATCAACAAAATGTTCCCAAACATCTAATCACAAAAATCGCAATTGGTCGAGTGAACGAGCAATTCTTGGGGCTAAGAAAAAACATATGGATCATTTAAACTTCACAATTCAAAATCAAATCGTTGATCTACTGCATTACTTTAAATCTATCGACTGTACCACGTGAATAACATCAATGTAATTTAAATACTTTTCATTTTGAATTTTGAACAATTATTGAACTTAATTCATTTTGAGTATTCATTCAACTGAATTTAATT
>CM062835.1:11942817-12023003 GCA_031772345.1 Himalopsyche anomala
CCCTTCCTACCCCCTCCCTCCTCACCAGCTCCGCTGACGCAATATTTTTATTCATACTAAAGACATATTTTCCAAATACACTGTTTATTATTTTACGAAACAAATCATGTCGCCTAAAAATTTAATTTTCATACAAAAAAACGCCACGACCGTCGATCGAACCATCGCCTGTAGATTATGAGTTGAGATCGTTACCGCTCGGGCAAACACACAACTGTCAGAATTGATCTAATTTAAATATTATATATTAAGCACACATTTAAATTATTCTAAAAATTCCAAAATACGCATACTTCACATGCATACATAAACAGTTAAATTATTCCAAAAATTCAATAATTTACGAGGTCTATTTCTGCTAATAGGAAAAATAATTGTTAGCAAACTTAAACATTATTCCAAAAATTAAGTAATTTACAAGGACTATTTTTGCTACTATGAAAAATGGTTGTTAGCAAACTTAAACATTATACCAAAAATAAAATAATTTACGAAATTTCTGCTTCTAAGAAAAATGGTTGTTAGCAAACTTAAACATTGTTCCAAAAATTAAGTAATTTACAAGGACTATTTTTGCTACTATGAAAAATGGTTGTTAGCAAACTTAAACATTATTCCAAAAATTCAATAATTTACGAGGTCTATTTCTGCTAATAGGAAAAATAATTGTTGGCAAACTTAAACATTATTCCAAAAATTAAGTAATTTACAAGGACTATTTTTGCTACTATGAAAAATGGTTGTTAGCAAACTTAAACATTATTCCAAAAATTAAGTAATTTACAAGGACTATTTTTGCTACTATGAAAAATGGTTGTTAGCAAACTTAAACATTATTCCAAAAATTAAATAATTTACGAGGTCTATTTCTGCTAATAGGAAAAATAATTGTTAGCAAACTTTAACATTATTCCAAAAATTAAGTAATTTACAA
Organism: Himalopsyche anomala; assembly: GCA_031772345.1. Taxonomy (NCBI): domain Eukaryota; kingdom Metazoa; phylum Arthropoda; class Insecta; order Trichoptera; family Rhyacophilidae; genus Himalopsyche; species Himalopsyche anomala. The sequence goes on from CM062835.1 coordinate 11,943,752, forward strand.
GGACTATTTTTGCTACTATGAAAAATGGTTGTTAGCAAACTTAAACATTATTCCAAAAATTAAATAATTTACGAGGCTATTTCTGCTAATAGGAAAAATAATTGTTAGCAAACTTAAACATTATTCCAAAAATTAAGTAATTTACAAGGACTATTTTTGCTACTATGAAAAATGGTTGTTAGCAAACTTAAACATTATTCCAAAAATAAAATAATTTACGAGGTCTATTTCTGCTTCTAAGAAAAATAATTGTTAGCAAACTTAAACATTATTCCAAAAATTAATTAATTTACAAAGACTATTATTGCTACTAAGAAAAATGGTTGTTAGCAAACTTAAACATTATTCCAAAAATTAAATAATTTACGAGGTCTATTTCTGCTAATAGGAAAAATAATTGTTAGCAAACTTAAACATTATTCCAAAAATTAAGTAATTTACAAGGACTATTTTTGCTACTAAGAAAAATGGTTGTTAGCAAACTTAAACATTATTCCAAAAATTCAATAATTTACGAGGTCTATTTCTGCTAATAGGAAAAATAATTGTTAGCAAACTTAAACATTATTCCAAAAATTAAGTAATTTACAAGGACTATTTTTGCTACTATGAAAAATGGTTGTTAGCAAACTTAAACATTATTCCAAAAATTAAATAATTTACGAGGTCTATTTCTGCTAATAGGAAAAATAATTGTTAGCAAACTTAAAAATTATACCAAAAATAAAATAATTTACGAAATTTCTGCTTCTAAGAAAAATGGTTGTTAGCAAACATAAACATTATTCCAAAGATTAAATAATTTACAAAATTTCTGCTTCTAGGAAAAATGATTGTTAGCAAACTTAAACATTATTCCAAAAATTCAATAACTTACGAAATTTCTGCTATTACGAAAAATAGTTGTTAGCAAACTAGAACATTATTCCAAAAATAAATAATTTACAATTTAAATACTGCAGGGCAGGGCTGTCGATATACGCCCCGAGATATTTCTTTTACTATCAGAATTTCTGGATTATTCAATAAATAGGTTAGTAATTTATTTTTCACGCCAGTAACTTTTCTGACTACTTAAAAATGCAACAAAAATCCCTCCGTTGAGGTCAACGGGCTTACAGCTAGTCTATATATTAATACTCGATAATGTCCGAATGATTGCATGATTGTCCGCGATTTCCCCTCCCCTGCCCCTTCCCACACCCTCCTTCACCAGCTCCGCTGACGCAATATTTTTATTCATATTAAAGACATATTTTCCCAATACACTGTTTATTATTTGACGAAACAAATCAAGTCGCTGAAAAATTGAATTATCATACAAAAAAACGCCACGACCGTCGATCGAACCATCGCCTGTAGATTATGAGTTGAGATCGTTACCGCTCGGGCAAACACACAACTGTCAGAATTGATCTAATTTAAATATTATATATTAAGCACACATTTAAATTATTCTAAAAATTCCAAAATACGCATACTTCACATGCATACATAAACAGTTGAATTATTCCAAAAATTCAATAATTTACGAGGTCTATTTCTGCTAATAGGAAAAATAATTGTTAGCAAACTTAAACATTATTCCAAAAATTAAGTAATTTACAAGGACTATTTTTGCTACTATGAAAAATGGTTGTTAGCAAACTTAAACATTATACCAAAAATAAAATAATTTACGAAATTTCTGCTTCTAAGAAAAATGGTTGTTAGCAAACTTAAACATTGTTCCAAAAATTAAGTAATTTACAAGGACTATTTTTGCTACTATGAAAAATGGTTGTTAGCAAACTTAAACATTATTCCAAAAATTCAATAATTTACGAGGTCTATTTCTGCTAATAGGAAAAATAATTGTTAGCAAACTTAAACATTATTCCAAAAATTAAGTAATTTACAAGGACTATTTTTGCTACTATGAAAAATGGTTGTTAGCAAACTTAAACATTATACCAAAAATAAAATAATTTACGAGGACTATTTCTGCTACTAAGAAAAATGGTTGTTAGCAAACTTAAACATTATTCCAAAAATTCAATAATTTACGAGGTCTATTTCTGCTAATAGGAAAAATAATTGTTAGCAAACTTAAACATTATTCCAAAAATTAAGTAATTTACGAGGTCTATTTCTGCTAATAGGAAAAATAATTGTTAGCAAACTTAAACATTATTCCAAAAATTAAGTAATTTACAAGGACTATTTTTGCTACTATGAAAAATAATTGTTAGCAAACTTAAAAATTATACCAAAAATAAAATAATTTACGAAATTTCTGCTTCTAAGAAAAATGGTTGTTAGCAAACTTAAACATTATTCCAAAAATTAAGTAATTTACAAGGACTATTTTTGCTACTATGAAAAATGGTTGTTAGCAAACTTAAACATTATTCCAAAAATTCAATAATTTACGAGGTCTATTTCTGCTAATAGGAAAAATAATTGTTAGCAAACTTAAACATTATTCCAAAAATTAAGTAATTTACAAGGACTATTTTTGCTACTATGAAAAATGGTTGTTAGCAAACTTAAACATTATTCCAAAAATTCAATAATTTACGAGGTCTATTTCTGCTAATAGGAAAAATAATTGTTAGCAAACTTAAAAATTATACCAAAAATTAAATAATTTACGAAATTTCTGCTTCTAAGAAAAATGGTTGTTAGCAAACTTAAACATTATTCCAAAAATTAAATAATTTACGAGGACTATTTCTGCTAATAGGAAAAATAATTGTTAGCAAACTTAAAAATTATTCCAAAAATTAAGTAATTTACAAGGACTATTTTTGCTACTATGAAAAATGGTTGTTAGCAAACTTAAACATTATTCCAAAAATTAAATAATTTACGAGGACTATTTCTGCTAATAGGAAAAATAATTGTTAGCAAACTTAAACATTATTCCAAAAATTAAGTAATTTACAAGGACTATTTTTGCTACTATGAAAAATAATTGTTAGCAAACTTAAAAATTATACCAAAAATAAAATAATTTACGAAATTTCTGCTTCTAAGAAAAATGGTTGTTAGCAAACTTAAACATTATTCCAAAAATTCAATAATTTACGAGGTCTATTTCTGCTAATAGGAAAAATAATTGTTAGCAAACTTAAACATTATTCCAAAAATTAAGTAATTTACAAGGACTATTTTTGCTACTATGAAAAATAATTGTTAGCAAACTTAAAAATTATACCAAAAATAAAATAATTTACGAAATTTCTGCTTCTAAGAAAAATGGTTGTTAGCAAACTTAAACATTATTCCAAAAATTAAGTAATTTACAAGGACTATTTTTGCTACTATGAAAAATGGTTGTTAGCAAACTTAAACATTATTCCAAAAATTCAATAATTTACGAGGTCTATTTCTGCTAATAGGAAAAATAATTGTTAGCAAACTTAAACATTATTCCAAAAATTAAGTAATTTACAAGGACTATTTTTGCTACTATGAAAAATGGTTGTTAGCAAACTTAAAAATTATACCAAAAATAAAATAATTTACGAAATTTCTGCTTCTAAGAAAAATGGTTGTTAGCAAACTTAAACATTATTCCAAAAATTAAGTAATTTACAAGGACTATTTTTGCTACTATGAAAAATGGTTGTTAGCAAACTTAAACATTATTCCAAAAATTAAATAATTTACGAGGTCTAGTTCTGCTAATAGGAAAAATAATTGTTAGCAAACTTAAACATTATTCCAAAAATTAAGTAATTTACAAGGACTATTTTTGCTACTATGAAAAATGGTTGTTAGCAAACTTAAACATTATTCCAAAAATTAAATAATTTACGAGGTCTATTTCTGCTAATAGGAAAAATAATTGTTAGCAAACTTAAAAATTATACCAAAAATAAAATAATTTACGAAATTTCTGCTTCTAAGAAAAATGATTGTTAGCAAACATAAACATTATTCCAAAGATTAAATAATTTACAAAATTTCTGCTTCTAGGAAAAATGATTGTTAGCAAACTTAAACATTATTCCAAAAATTCAATAACTTACGAAATTTCTGCTATTACGAAAAATAGTTGTTAGCAAACTAGAACATTATTCCAAAAATAAATAATTTACAATTTAAATACTGCAGGGCAGGGCTGTCGATATACGCCCCGAGATATTTCTTTTACTATCAGAATTTCTGGATTATTCAATAAATAGGTTAGTAATTTATTTTTCACGCCAGTAACTTTTCTGACTACTTAAAAATGCAACAAAAATCCCTCCGTTGAGGTCAACGGGCTTACAGCTAGTCTATATATTAATACTCGATAATGTCCGAATGATTGCATGATTGTCCGCGATTTCCCCTCCCCTTGCCCCTTCCCCCACCCTCCTCACCAGCTCCGCTGACGCAATATTTTTATTCATACTAAAGACATATTTTCCCAATACACTGTTTATTATTTGACGAAACAAATCGCTGAAAAAATTTCATACAAAAAAACGCCGCGACCGTGGATCGAACACAGAACTCTGTATTACCAGTCGAGCTCTCTATCAACTGAGCTAACGTCATAAATATCAAGGCGATAAAAATACATTATATAAATCAAGCATTTGAAAATGGAACGATATTTGTGATTCACAAACTGACTTCGATTGTTTTTATTCAAGATTGTGACGTCTGTCAAATATGAATGTGGTATATTTTACATAATATAGTTTCGACAGTTAAATGCAAATATTCCATGTGTGTCATATGCTGACGGCTATTAAATATTTTACTTTTTAACAGAGGGTATTTAGAATTTATCCCGATAATTTAAAAGTTTTGTATCTTTTGTTTTAAATAACGAGTAAACGAGACTATGCTTTGGACAAGGTAAATTTATGCTCAAATACAAATATAAATAAAGTAAGCGAAATAGTTTGATAGCTTGGGGTCAACGAGATTAAAATACGGCACAGTGAGCCAAGTTAGGATGATGGGAAAAAGTGAACTGAACCCACCCTTATTAATCCATAATTTAAATCATTTTTTCTCTAAAATACATTGTTTATGCTTTCGATGGATTCGTCGGTAACTTTGTGGAAGTTCATTTGAATATAAAATAAAAAATAACTTAGATTATTCCACGTATTGTGCTACAAACTGTGACACGTGTTTCGCCTTTTTCAGAGGCATCCTCAGACAGACTTACTTTTACTTACTTACTGAAAGTAAGTCTGTCTGAGGATGCCTCTGAAATAGGCGAAACACGTGTCACAGTTTGTAGCACAATACGTGGAATAATCTAAGTTATTTTGTATTACTTTTTTATGCTTATTTATTGAAAAAACTTTCACATAAAATTAAAAGTTGATGACAGTTCCCACAAAAAAAAATTGAAAACGTAATTGCACTTAAAAGTCAAATGGAAAAGTTTCACCTTTTTTATGTTTGGTTCCCTTAAAGACTCATATATTCCTAAAAATAAGCTCCGTTTGGCGAATTAGTGAAGTTAATTTATTCTTATTAATTTGATAAATATGCATTTGATTGTAACATGGAAAATTGATAATTTTGTTTTGATAAAATGTGCAATTAATTTATACCATTTTGCATGTGAAAAATGATTATTAGCAAACTTAAACATTATTTCAAAAATTAAGTAATTTACAATTTAAAACTGCAGGGCTGTCGATATATGCGCCGAGGTCGATTTATGCTACTATGAAAAATGATTGTTAGCAAACTTGAACATTATTCCAAAGATTTAATATTTTACGAAATTTCTGTCACTACGAAAAAAAATGTTAGCAAACTTAAACATTATTCCAAAAATTAGGTAATTTACGAGGTATATTTCTGCTAATAGGAAAAATAATTGTTAGCAAACTCAACATTATTCCAAAAATTAAATAATTTACAATTTAAATACAACAGGGCATGCTGTCGATATATGCCCCGAGATATATTTATTTTATTTTTAGAATTTCTGGCTTATTCAATAAATAGGTTTGTAATTTTCTGACTTCTTAAAAATGCAACAAAAATCCCCCCGTTGAGGTCAACGGGCTTACAGCTAGTCTTAATTACTACAACATGAATACTATCAATAAATCTTATCATTTATTCATTTATACTAGTTGAATATATTTAATAAATTGAAACGGTGTAATTATTCAGTCACAAAAAAAGAGTTTAAAAGAAAATCTCAAAAAAATAAATTATATAAGAACTGCTCGTTACTCAGTTGCACATATTCTCTTTTTTCGAAGAGAGTGGGGATAAAAAGGATTAAGCAAGGATGGAACTAATCGCTCTCACGGTTTTTTATGAATGGAAGGGTGAATGGGATTTAAATACATCACAAACTTACTTACTGGGACTTAAGACCGTGAGATCCTTCACGGACCCCAACGTCGTTGACAACTGCACAATGGACTCGACAAATGGACAATTAATAACTATGCAATTTTTAATTATTAAATGTATTTTTTTTGCACAGTGAATTATTCGTGTAAAAAAGTTTCTACGATCTATTTTCTGTTACGAATCTTCCGCAGCAGTTAATCTTTACGTTTCATATTACATACTACCCATTATTAGGAACAATCAAAACCGAGCAATTGGTGTACACCAAATGCTCGGTTTTGATTGTACCTTAACCTTATATGTTTATATATATATATAAGGTTTATCTTAGGGTCCGTAATGTCTTAAAAGCTCAGCAATAAATCTGTCAATGATTCTAATGTGCATGCCTCAGCATATTATTCTGAAATGCCGTGTATTCTTTTAGCGGTAGACCATTCTTATTATTCCTCATTCTGTCTGTCTAAGTAGAAAAAAACAGAATACTTGAGCTTCTAATTTGGCAGGTAGATAATAATGTGTTATGGGAAATTGGTGACTCTCGAAAACTAACAAATTTGAGATCGGCGTATTTATCTTTGTGTCTCGGACATCTAGGCTAGAATTTTTTAGGCTTTGATGAAAAAATCCTTTATCATTTTTACTTTTACTTTTCTCTAAGCGTTGTCGGAGTCGGAAAAGTCGAAGAAAAATAGTTTAATAATATAGAAAAAGTTAATAGTCTATTCATTATATTGATTGGTGAAATGTACTAGAATTATTATAGTGAATGATCTGAGTCGTAGTCATTTTCTTTTAACTGACTTCACAGCCCTTCAATTTACAGGTTGCCGAACATTTTTTTTTATATTGAAACATGAAGCAATTACTTATTTTAAATAGATTCCTATATTTAGAGAAAACACAATATTCCTTTGTATTTTATTTCTACTTTATTAAAAAAAGTCTTTCTTCTAAAAGTTTAGATTCCTTTACGTAATAATACAATAATGCTTATTATTTTTGTAATAAATTCGTTAATAGTTTTTCTGAAAAAATATTTTTCTTTATAAAGCACTTTTTGTATCATTATAATGATTAAAATTCGCTTATATTCAATGACCTGTCGACTCATATATATTGGAATATATAAGAGGTCTTAATGCTGTCAAATAACATTGTGGTGCGAGAGATCGAAAATATTGAGAAATTGTTAGTGAAACGTCCCCAAAATGAGACAGGAGTCGAGTCCTGTTGGCTCCATTAGACGCTAGACGCCACTTCTATCCTTTGGTCGAGACGCATTTCCGAGAATATCCGTTCCTGATAGCTAATGGGCAGGTATTCCTGCAGCCTGCTTCCTGTCGTTTGATCAGCGGCGTTTTTTTTTATTACAGGTATGTATTCTAATAACAGGTAAACAAAATTGCAACGGCGAAAACCAGTATTAAAGGAACTGGTTTTAACATAATATTACATCTATGAAAAAAATGTCTTTTACAATATTGCTTGTTGTCAAATATATTATTATGTAAAATAAATAAAGTATAATGGTTTTTTAATGGTTGGGTTTCACCGATGCTTTCGAACAGAAATCGATAAATCAATCGAAAAAATGCTTTATTTATTGATTTGGCATTTACTTGGTAGAACTCCATTTTAATAGGGTAAAAATATCAAAGTATTTCAGTTCTATAGTTTTTGACTGTAGAACTGAACTGTTTAAAACTGTATAACTGAAATACTTTGATATTTTTACCCTATACGAAAAAACGCTGTTCGTACTGGGACCCGTGAGATTCGGCACAGAAGCCCAAAACGATAACCGCTGTGCAATAGGACCCGGCTGTTTATTGATCCTCACTTTACACGTATCCTGGTTTCCTGAAAATGACGCGTTATTCAAAACCTTGTTGATCCTGACTATAATATTGGTGTACATTGGAAGATATCACGAACACCTGTATCGTAAATCACAAATATTATATATTATACAGCAATAAAAGTCAGGATATGAATCTTATGATCGTGCAGTAATAAAGCCAGGGCCGGCGCTACCATACAGGCGAAATAAGCAACCGCCTAGGGCGCAAATTTTTAGGGAGCGCGTAAATGGAGTATTCAAATTATGTTATATACTCTAATAATAAGGTTTATTTTATTTTGACGTTTGTATTTGTTTGTTGTATTCTACATAATTCTTAAAAGAGAGGTTAAGTGACTGAGTAACAAACACTTAACGTAGAAAAACTTCTGTTGAAATACCTCCATTAAGAGGCCATATGCTCCACATTGGAAGCAGACGTGAATATAAACTTATTTATATGATTTATTTTTTTTCGGAAAAAGGGGGCGCGCCAATAATCGTTGCCTAGGGCGCCAAATAACCTCGCGCCGGCACTGAATAAAGCTTTGAAATGCTACTACGAGGACGATTTATATTATTATCTCAAAATAAAAAAAAGTGTTAGTTAAACAAATATATTTAAATAAAATATTTTTTTTCTACTATCGTAAAAAAAAACTCGTCAACCGTTTTATAACAAAAAATTTTGATTTTTGAATCATTCTCGTTTTATTCAGTTCTCATATGCTAAATTATATACATCTTATTTTTTTATGCAAAAAAAAATAACAAAACTAATTCATACTCTTCCCTAGTGAAAAAATAATCTTGGGTCAATAAAGCAGCCTGTTTGCATTTATCACACAATTTGAAGCAGGTCACATCAATAATAAAATAAAATAAAATTTTACCTTTACCTCTCGGTCGGGGCTTATTTTGATAAGAGAAAAAGACGCAGTCCACTTTGAATAGATAATTTTTATGCGTTTCACTTGTTTCGGATACCGTTTCTTTGGTCTTGTTTTAAATACCACCATAATAGTCGTATTTTTACAGTCCCATTAAAAAGCTTTCAGACTTTATTGACTTCTAAGAAAAATAATGAATGAGTAGAATTGTCATTTTCTTATCTCTTTTTTTTCAAGCTTTTTCCTGCTGCGATAACATTAAAATAAGAACATATAGGATAATTTATTATCTTATTTATACAAACAAAAAAACTGACACTAAACCAACAATGAATTAAAATATTTTTATTTTTAATATTTGTTGTATTAAACTAATTTGGCTACAATTTGATTTTTTACATAAATTCCATAAATTAATTAACTAACAATGCTATCCTTTTTTTCTTTTGAATTTAATTGAGATTTTTAACAAGCTTATTATCACTACTTAGTGATTGGTAAGTATGCACAGGGATGGGCTGGAAGGGGCTCGAAGGGCCTCGCGCGAGCCCCTTGCTAAATTTGGCTGTGGCCGTCGAGCCCCCTGTTAAATTAATAAAAAGTATTATTTTTAATTAAGGTAAGTACTTACTGTATTATGAAATATTGAACTTTGTTACCTTTTGAAATATTTACGGTTGTTGCCTTTTGAAATTCCTTGTAAAATACATATATTTCGGGTTTCAAGACCAATAAAAATAAGGAGCACCCCGTGACCTTTTGATTTAGCTCTACACCACTGGCGCTAACGTTATGGTTCCCGTATAATTATACAATAGCGAAAAAAAACAAAAACCTTGAATAACAGAGATAAACCGAGCCCCTTGTTAGAATATTGGTAGCCCACTGCTGAGTATGCATATTTAAATGTCTACAATATCCACTCCATTACAATATCATATATTCTTTGGATGGTGCTTATCTCAACATCAAATTATTCTATGATAACTGATTGTTATTTAATCACACAATATCTCTATTTTGCAGAGAGTGCAGGAATGTCGAAGAAAGGACATGGCCAGTAATTTGTTAAACATACTCGCTAAATAGCGTTTTTTAAGGATTGTGCGAATTAGAAGACTTTTAAAACACCACATTAATACACGACAGATCCATAAATGGGTTGATAAATCATTGCTATATCTCATTCGAGAATTATAGCTCTTGATCACGCTACGGAGTATCTATAATACTATTTTATTGTGGCCGCTGGCCGAATTCAGAACTAAATTCATCAATGTATCTGGCAAACGTAAGCCCACACATTAGTACATTGAAACTTTTTTTTATTAACAATATAAAGATAAATACAACGTGCAAGTGATATGTCAAATGTTTCGAAATAATAAATGAGTATGCACGAAAAGCTATGCTAAAATTTCGATAGATATGTGAAGAAGTAAATAATTGATAATTACAACCAAAAATACTACGCATCCCGTGGCTGCTATGACAGGTGACATGTAATACATACAGTATGGCAACATTCCTCGCGTGACACTAGCGCCCCCGCCAAACGGCCGACTTATAACGGTCGGTCATTGTATACGATAATATTATGACAATGAAGTCTAATTATTTCACCCTTAAACGCCAGGATCGTATTTTAAATTACCATCATATTCATCTCAAAGGTGATACAAATATCAATATCGATATATTCTCAACAACGATAAAATATTATATTTAATATAATAAAAAATGTTTAAAGGAAAACACATTTATGTAACTGACAAATTATGTGTTTTATAACGAGAAGATATTTACTTAGTGAAAATAAATATAACGTGGTATCAGGGATTATCTTGCACGAGCCCTTTGTTAAATGAGACAGACTGGTGAGCCCCTTGTCAAATGACAAAAAATATTAGACAAATCAGTGCATAGCTGCAATTTCTGTCGATGTTTTAATTGTATTATAAAATATAACACTATGTTGCTTTCTCAATTATTTTGATATTATACATTTATTTCGGCTCCACAATGAAAAACTTTAGCCGCTTTTTATTTAGTCTAATAATGCTAACTAAAAACACCGATGTTTAATTTACATTATATTGCTTAGATTGCTCAACGTACTATTTTTTGTAAACGATGCTTTGAAGGATTATCAGTTTCCGATATTTATTATTGAATAAGAGAAGTACATTCGGTGTTTCTGACAACAATTTTTAGAATAATAAATAGTTTCTCAACCTTTTCGGGCCCGTGACCTTTTTTGAGTATCATATTTTCCGTGGCCCCCATACCTGTTTTTTAAAAAGCATATAAGTTTTTCGAGACAAAGTGAGAAGTTGAAAGATTCCGATCAATTTTCATTTCTTTGGAAATTTTGTTCGCTGACAGATTTTACACAAGAATTTGCGGATTTCCCAAAATAAAAAAACGCGAGCCCCTTTTTTTTAGGTCTTCCAGGATTTGCTTGTTGCTCCCGGTTGAGAAACCGCGCCACAATATTTGAATCATAGAATTAGACGAAAAATAATACTACACTTATATTTCTACGTTAACCCTGGAACTCTTTATTTAACATTTTCAGTACCGCGATGTTTTAAGCTAAAAACATTCACTCACATACCTACCGCATGGTTTTTATAATTTTTGAATAGTTTTAAAAATTAGGATTGAATTTATGAATATTAAAAGTTTACTTATAAAATGATATGTGGCTTAATATTTTCAAGTTACATTCGTGGTCTTCAGTGGCCTTACGGTATTCACGCCGTTCGTATGTAGCGGCCACCAGTGGCCTTACGGTACTGAAGCGGTTAAAGAAAGAAAGTAAAATTTTCATCTAATAATATTATTTTAAGTAACATTCGATTGCTTCTAAAATTATCTCACTTTCACACCGGGAATAGCTGAGATGAAGCGTGAACCCTTTGTTGACGTATTAGCGGCACGTCACTGGTATTAATGTCATGTTGACTTTTCTACTCCATTCAAAGAAATAATAAAAACTCAAACACTCACGTAAAAGCTCCTGGGAATTGTCTGTACTACTTACTGCTTGGGCCCTTGAGAATTATTTCGTCGCATTGCTGATGGTTTGCTGGTGCACGTCAAAATGCATTTCCCGCACTTCGTTTAACCTTTTTTTTGCTGTTTAACCATACATAAATGTGCACTTAACATCGTTTGGTGTAGAGACATTATTTACAACCTGTATCTCAATGTACCGATGTTATATGCGACGTTTAGACATGTATACCGTATCCGCTTTCAATGTGGAGCATATCTCTATCTAAAAGCAACATTGAGACAAATCAAGAATACTGGATTTGAAATAATTAAACGTTCTGTTTGATCCTTACGCTTAAAATAGTTAACTTTGGTCTTATTTAGTATTTTTTTGTATATTATTATATATGAATATAATTATCCCACTGGTGCTATCAAGTTGCAAGGCAATATTAATTTATTCAAAAACATTTTAATTTTGAATTGCGCATTTTTTTCATTATGCAGTTTTAGCTTTCAGCAATCGATGGGCATCCTTATTTCAAAATTGTCTCTTTTCATTATTATCTCACTGTTGGTTCTGAGTAGGGATATGAACTCATAATTATGGCATGTCAATTCTAAGCAGAAATCGTTATACGATAACTGTTTATTATTCAGTTATCGGTTATATCAGTTATCATTGCATCGTCCCTGTCACTTAACACAATTTCATAATTCGATTTAAAAAACAATTTATGAAGCCTTCTTTTCGGGGATTCGAACCCGTTCCCGTGGTAGTCGAATATGATGAAATCAGCGCCCAAAATCGCTTTCAGCTCTGGGGGTTAAAGAATAAAAGATTTACTCAGTTTTCAAAGACAGTTAGAATCAATTATGAGACATAAAATACACTTTGAAGTGACTTTCAACATCAAAAGTTACAGAAACCCTACTCTATTACAAATAAAAAATATATACATATCGTCGTTTAAGTTCAATTTATCTCAGCCTTATAGGAATCGGCTAACAGCAAAAAATAAGAAAGATTTTTTTGCTGTTAGCGAAAATGTCGATTTCAAATTATAACATAACCACAAGTGATGTGAAGAGAATACCGCCTCACCTGGATGTTGGCAATTACGTTTAGAACGCCAGTGTTCCGGTTCGAGTTTGCGTTTCCCCAGACAACTCTTCGATCCTCGGCTCAATTCAGTGAGTGCTTATCTCCCATGTAATGTGGTGGAACCGCGTTTCGACACCTTTCCGACATTTTTATTGTTTCAGATCAATATCGGCAAAATTTTATTCTTATTTTCCTTTTTAATTTTTTTGATTTTTTCCTACTGTTTGTACCTTAGGTCTCTTCTGAATGTAATGTACCGCAAAAAACTAAAAAAGTAATGTGATAATGCAAAATAATAATAGGTCCATAGACTTACTCTATGACCGGAATCAGGGGTTTAATGCTTGATAAAATGCGTTTTTTGTGTGGTTGAGCTACAGCAGGGGTTACCAACTCCGTGCCCGCGGGCGCTATGGCGCCCGCCAACTAATTTGGGCAAATCGTTATATTACTAGGTTTTTGGATTTTAAAATTCTCGGAAGAGCTAAAAAAACGAGTCACGCTGATATTTTGGGCAAATCGGCATATTCCCGGGTTATAAATAACATTGAAAAAATGTAGTGCTCGCCGCCCTACCGATATTTTAGATTGCGCTATATGGTCCACAAAAAGTTTGGTAACTACAGAATACAGAGCAACAAGAAGTTCTCGTAAAAAAACTTCTGTTGCTTCCATTAGGAAGCCATACGCTCCCCATTGGGAACGGACATTTAATACGATTATATTTTTTATAATTGAATGATTAATTTAGAATGATTTGAGTATTTATTATTGTACCGTAATGAATCTTTTCAAAAAATGATGTTTAATACCTCAATTATGTCTCTTATTTGAAATGCTGGAACATTATGTAAAAACACGGTTCCGGCACTCAACGTGTTAAGTACCCGTATACCACACTTGTACACCTGCGAAAAAAACAACATGACTCTCAACTCAACGAAGCTAAACTAAATGAAATTTTTCAAATAATAATAAAAGGCCTAATTGTTTTAAGTTTTTCTATGTATTGAAGTTTCTTTGTACCGAGCTTTCTTGTATGGATAATTCGTGTTCGGAATAATTCCTTCACCCTTATTTTCCTTGATTTGTCCCGAGCTTAGAGTCTGTCAAAACGCTGGAGGAACCCGCATAAAGCTGGTGACAATAAACAGGACCTTTATATATTTAATGGTACTTGAATGAACCTCATGATTATAAAAACAGTCATAAAATATCTTGTCGTTAAACGTTGTCATATATTTTGTCTTCTTACTTTTTATTATCTTTGTGCAAGCCTGCACATACACATGACGTTAATTATTATTTTTTATTGTTGTGGTAAGCTCATTATATTACTAAAAATAACATAAACCAAGTGTTATTGCAGTAATAAAATAATTATTTAGGCCATTTTCGAAGTAGGTAGATAAATAAAAATACGGTACCCTGCAATTGTCTCTAGGCCACACAATAATAATTAAAATGTGGTATTGCGTTTTAAAAATATAAGTAGAATAAATTTTATTTACTTGTCGTAAAAACTTTGCATCTGCTGTCTCATATTATTTTTTTCAGTGAAAAATACTAAATACCCAACCTTTTCTTTTAGGCACGGAAATCTAAATGGTTACTATCGGGTTACCGATAATTGCAGTTACGGTACATTCGTACGATACCGGGATTTGTAATTAATTATACATTTTAAAACTCTTGAAACTCTGAAAATTTTGGAATAACATAATATTAGACAGCGTCAAATAAAAATAGGGTTAAAAATAATTGCGCTCGTGGATTGGGTGGTTTTTAATGATACAAGTGAACTGATTTTACTGATGTTGTTGAAAACATAACAAAATACTTAATTAATATATATATAAAATTTGTTATCACAACCATACGTGGATGTAATATTTTATTTTAATTTAAAAATAAAATATTGTAGCCAAACAGATTTCTATGGGGCAGGGGTGGGAACTTTTTTTTATCTAAAGGCCGCATTCATTTTTTTGATTCGACATAAGGCCGCAGTAAACATTGACTAGGGAATCTTTGGCCGGAAACAGAAATTTATGGTCAGAATATGTCAGGAATTTACGAATTTACATAAATTTACAGAATTAGCCAGAAGGCCGCACCAGAGTAGCCAAAAGGCCGCAGGTTCTCCACGCCTGCTATGGGGAGTTTACACTATAAGTAGAAATGATCTAACCGAAAGTTCATTTAATTCTAAGCCAAATAAATATGGTGCGTATTTATTTTATTTCATCTCATTTGACGGAATTCCTTCCCAAATTTAAATGGTATTTTTTTCTACTACATGGTTTTTTAAATATTTAAAAGTAATAAATCAATAATTTGTCAATCTTCTGTCATGTACATGAAAATAAAAAAATATATTTAAAAAACCAATCATAAAAACAGTTCTTGAAGACTTCATATACAATCACAAAAGAAACTATATTTTCGAAAAATACATCCTCAAGTTATTAATATTTTAAGTAACTTTCTAACATGCGTACACATAGATCTCGATTCAAAACTACTTGAAAACAAATAAAAAAACACTTAAAATGTAGAAAACCATTTACAAACATGGCTGACTTAAAGATGTAGCCCGAAATGTCCAATTCATCGCGTATAATAAGAGCAATTTCCGAAAGAACGCTTCAGTCACGAGGGTCGCTTATTAAGGTTCCAGGCCAGCAACGCCTACTCTAGCCCTTTCAGTATTATTTCTATTCATTATCCGTATTTATATTTAATTTGGCTAACGACCAGACGGTCAAAAAGGTTACCGCTCAATTTAGACATTTTTTTTAGGATCACAAAATTAGGTGTAATTATTTTGGCCAACGATAATCATGACATCGTTTCATTTTCTAGGATTTATTCTACATTGCTGAAATTATCGACCAATTTATAATTTTTACTTTGACCAACAAATTAACAAATTATTAAAGTACTTTATATCTTTATATCTTTAGTATCTTTAATAATTTGTAAAACAAAGACAAATTTAAATTATTAATTCGTATCAGAGGTGGGCTCAGAGTGCTCAGAGGGGCTCGTACGAGCCCCTTGCTAGATTTGACTAAGGCATGCGAGCACCTTGTTAATTTAGGAGAAAACAACATTCTCAGATCAAATAAATATTATATATAACTTCAATTTCTAACTTACTTGTTATATACGATAGCTTCAGTATACACAGTAGTACATTTTTAGCTATTTAGATTGATACGTTTACTTTAAATTGCATATTCTTACATATTATAAGTGTATAAAGTAACTATCGATTGCTTATTAAAGTATTGCATATAATTGCATGGGAGTGATAAAAAAATTCACTACTTCCCCAGAACACCGAAAATTGCTTTGAGGTTTAACGAGCCCGGTAGCCCACCGCTGATTAATATTGAATATTTATGAACCAACACGTCGCATAATGTAGTCTATTGGAAAGTACAAGCTCCGTGTATTAATCAAAAACTTCAGGTTCATGTCCGATGTAAATATCAATTGCCTTTGTCTCAAATTTGTCATTTTTTGAGATCTAAGTTATAGGAGATTGAGAAGTCTTTTTCTCTCAAGTTGGTCTTGTGTGACTTTTTTATTACAATATTTTGACTTGAACTGACGCATTGACAATTCACTGCAATGCCAAATAATTATATGTAAAATATTACATTTTATACCGTGCGCCTATGTCGTTTTTATTTCGTAGTGTACTTTTTTATGAATACAACAACATTGTTGATAGACAGATAAGAAGACATGGACACTGGAAGTGGTTGGCTAGACAGAATAGAGAGCAATGCTTGTGATTAATTACCAACATGAATAAAATTACTGTTTTTACATAGCCGATATTAAATTCTAATTTATAAAAAAAAACAAAGGAACATATTATGTGGATGAATTGTCTATGTCCATCTCTAAATTACGCCACACAACGCCAATTACGCGAGTTTTTCCTTTTCATTAAATTTATTCTCTTTTTCAGTAAAAATGTTGAGAATTTAATTGATTAGAATATACTTTTAGTATCGGTAATTATGTATACATACTAAATAACGTATTTCTAAAATCATAATGAATTTCATATGTAAATTAAAGTAATCGCTTTGCAAGTCGCTGCGTTTATTTATTACGAAGAACCGTTTTTAATGCAGCTGTCATTTTATTAAGATCGAATTTTGAATATATACTTGACAGCCATAGTTTGACCACTAGTGTTACCAACATAAAAATGAAATTATTTCTTTTGTTTCGTGTATGGCGTATAGGCTAACGTTTTTATTTGGAATTCTGTCATAATATTATTACTAGGAATTATTATAATGCATTATGGTCAGAAAATCTGAATCTTCGCAAACTGCTTAAGGCTAATGACTGCACTGCGATCAGAATCGAGTTGACTGTCGCGACATTGATAATGACAGCCCCAAGGCCCGGTAATTACGTTGAAAACCTGTACAGATACAATCCTTGTGATATAATTTTACCGCAGTTTTAAATAATGTTTAACGTTTTTTTAATAATTTTCAATAATAATCGACGTGAAAGTGATGGTTGATGCCTTTAATCACGCCGTATCGGCTTCAGTCATGTTAATTATTTATCATAAAAACACGGCTTAATAAAACTGAACAAACCAGCTTTCAACGGAAAATGGCATACGCTTGTGTACGTGAAAAAGCGATAATTTAATATTATACTTCAGTTAAGAAATATTGCATATTTTCTCTTTCATTATGTTAATGATATGCAAATGAAGATTTATATTAAAGCTGGAGATTTAAGCGGCATTTACTAGTTAAAATAGTTTTTTTTAATAACTCTGTCAAAAGTGTGTTCAAGTATTCTTTAAGTCTACTTACAACACTATAAAACTACCCAGTAGCCATATAGCATGAAAGAAAGACATTATTGTTTATTATTGGAATATCAATCATGGCGTAACTGTCATCGTTGACAGGGTATGACATTTATAAAAAAATGCTTATTCCAATTATTCATACTTTTATGGTCTCGATTTTTTCGATCATCGATTGAGCATTACAAATTCATTTTGATGCTCTTATCCGAGAATAAGGGTTTCTATGAGTGGTGGCTTTTGAATAAAATATCTAGGGGTGCTGCGGTAGATCAAAAATAATAAAAAATGTACATTTGGATTTTATTAAATTTTTAACATTAAAAATTATACTTTATATGTCATATTTCATTCTAAATTTCATTCTTTTGTCATTTTTACTTAAAAATAGGTCACTTTTAAATTCATTTTTCACTATGAGTAGATCGCATTTGGTTGTTAATAATTATTTCTACATGGGGCATTAACTTACAAATATCGTACGCGTGCTCAGTCGCGCTGTTCTTGTACTGCGGGTACTGCCGGAATGGCAGTACAAGACCAAACATTTAGCTGGAAGATTTTTCCTTGCGCCCTTTCCTCGCGCACTCGAGCATATTCAATCGAAAACGGTACTGCACACAATAAATGTACGTGTTGTGTCGCTTTCTGATATTAATACCACGGTGTATGATAACTATTGGATGTATCAGTGCATGGGCGAGCTAAATACACGTTTAAATGGTATTGATATTTTCATGTAACATACACACAATAATATTACATTTTTTGCTTGGGGGTGCTGCAGTTCTGCAGTGCGTATGGACGAGCTGCCACTGGTTTATATGCACAAACTGACCGGATCTGAGCTTATATTTAAAGTGTATTGAAAACAGACTTTCCAAATTAATGATAAACCTTCGCTTAGTCGAAAATTCATAACTAATATTATAGGTAAATATTGATAAAAGTTGCCATGCGATATTTTACAAGTCAATGTTTTGTGTAGATACCAAATTTAATTATGGCGGGTAATGAAGCGTCATTTTGCGTGTTGCCGACATTTTGTGTTGTTGCAAATTTATTTCGAGAGAAGAGGGAGGGGGTATGCTCACAGGTTGTTTCTTGCCTGCAGTTGCTTTTAATTGGTGGCAATTTAGCGGTCGGAATATCGCAAAAGTGCTTGTCTTAAGTGGAATTCTGCACAGGGTCTCATTTGGGAAATAAATCGCCAGATCGTTTTTTAATCACTTATTTAGGATTCATTATATAAGTTTGCATAAATTGGCTATTAGTGAATAATTAAATAAAATATTTTCTTAATGGGTTTCATGACACGATGAACGTGCCTCATTATTCTACTGGTCGAACGCCATTTATATTAATTGGTTTATGGTAAATTGCATATTGTTACATATTTTAAGTGTATTAACCATCGATTGCTTATTTAAGTATTGCATAGAAGTGATAAAAAAAATTCACTCCTTCCACAGAACACCGATAATTGCTTTGAGATTAAGCGAGCCCCTTGTTAATGTATCGACAGCCCACTTCCTAAGAGATTTAATGATTAATTAACAACCAGTAGTCTTAACTCTCGCGGCTCGGAGACTAGAAAAATACTTCTCTGCCGATGGGGGTCGTTTAGGGACCCCAGTGGTTTCCTCATTATTGGCCTTATTCTTATGAATTTCAAAAAAAAAAATAGTCTAAGCACTTTAAAATATCTCTCTGCGTCATTCCTCATACATTTTTTTATAAAAATTCGTGGTTTTTTAATAAATAATCATATTTTAAGTTGCGCGTAAAAAGACGTCATTCCAGCACAAATATGAATTTGCAACTGACGCGTTTAGCCGAGCTATCTTACTAACCATCGCTTATCGCGGGCGCTTATCTCGTTATCGCATTATCGCGTTATCGCGTATTTATATAAACTACAAAAGGTCCAAAAAACTATGATATAAGAATACCTTAATTATATACATTGTATCACCCATATTAAAATAGATATTTAATAAAATGTGGGTATTGGGGTCGCATTTCTTGAGCTTAGAACCGGAAAAGTTAAAGATACATATATCATAATGCTTAATTTGGTGTCCATATAATTATAAATAGGGAGCAAATAAAGTTAAAAATATCATTCAGGGCTAAATCTAGTCTTAATTGCGCCCTGCACTCACCAACTGAGCGCAGAAAAGCAGCGGGCTGCAACAACCAACGCTTCGGCTCAGGAATGCACTTGCTCTCTGAGAAAATGAAAATCCACTCAGCGATAAGCAGCGACAGATATTACAAATGCAAGAAGACCTGCTAAAGCTAAGTGCCTGCAGTCAAACGTATTACGTATTATACGATCTCAAACATCAACCTTTGGTTAATTTTTTTAATAATTAATACCAAAAACCTGTTTACTAAGATACGTAACACGGTGGTTGTTTGAAACGTGTGTAATTATGATAAGTTTCGTAGATTAGTTTTACAACATTACGAAGAATTCTAACATCATAGCAGCTAGAAAATTAATTGACCTTTACAAAGTCAGTGAATGGTTATTTCATAAAAAAAATCGACAATTACTTACCAAAATTATTAAATAATTAAAAATGCCAAGGCAATACTTATTATCTTGTAATTCAAAAGATGTGCAATCACATTAGTAATACATCGATGGGCTTCCGATATGTTAACAATAGGCTCGCTTAATCGCAGAGTTACTCGTGGTGTGCCGGGAATGGCGGATTTTTTTATCACTCATACAACTACACACAATTATTATTAAACTAATCGATTGTTACATAACTTGCTTACCTTATTTAACAAAACGTTATACATATACCGTAAAATAATTAATATCAATAGCTTTAAAGTACTTCTTACCTAAAATTCCAAAGTAAATAGTTCTTAGATTGACCCAGAAATGGATATTATTCTTTTCGATACTTCCTTGTTTCTAATGTTATATTTAAGCTGTCATAGATAATAATATAATATTTGTCGGGAATAATAGTTACGTATAGCGGTGGGCTGCCAATATCTTAACAAGGGGCTCGGTAAATCTTATCCATTTTCGATCCCAATGTGGAGCATATGGCTTCCTAATGAAGGTATCTCGACAAAAGTTTTTTTTCTACGAGAACTGTTTGTTACTTAGTCGCTTAACCTTTCTTTTCCAAAGAGAGTAGTAGGGATAGAATGATAAGACTAAGACATGACTAGTGATTAAAGCGAACCCATGAGGTCCGGCACGGAAGCCCACAACGCTGAATGGAAAAATGAAGGGTCTACTAAGTCTTGTTTCACAATAAAATTTAACCATGTACAGAAATTGCAGCTAGGTGCTGATTTGATCTAAGACGAATGATTTTCTTATTTCTTACAAGGGGCTCGCCGGCCGCGCTGAAATTTAACAAGGGGATCGCGCGAGCCCCCCCCCGAGCCCCCTCCAGCACACCCCTGATTACGTATCGATTTGACCTTATAATATTGCTTTTTCTTCGTTTAAAAAGGGGGTCGCGCAAGCCCTTCCATGCCCCCTTTAGCCCACTCCTGTATATGTACATTCTTGAACTTATTTTGTGTAGCCAAATATGTTTTCATCTGATCAGTAAGTTTTTTAATCCGAATTATTTTTCCTAAGAAATTTCAAGGATAGATGGATGAGGTAAGGGAAGACATATTAGTTTTCTAATTGCGGTGTTTTTAGGATACTTACCGAAATTTTGGTTAGGTTAAAGAAAACAATTTAAAAATTGTGTACTCGCCAGCTTAGTACTCGAAGTAGAATGAGAGCAGAATAACGTTCATCATTCAACTATGAAATTGGCATTTTTTTTATATTCTATACATAAAACAAAGAAATTGAATACTGTTATTTTTCATGAACATAAATTTCCTTTTTCACCCGCCACTGCTTTGCCATCCGTAAATTTCACACAGTAGTATTCAATACCGCTTTTTAGCCAGGAGTGTCTTAGAAGCGTCCAAGACTTGGTGGCGTACACTTTAGTGTACAACGAATCCATGCTACTTGATAAAGAAAAAGCTGTAACAAGTCGAGGTCAACTCGCTCTCCATATAACACAGCAAATTTCAAAATGCCTGATAGATTTCCTTAATATGTAAGTGTACATTAGAGGTGAAGTGAGCCAACTAGTAAAATGGTAAAAAAATGGACTTTTAAGTACTATCACGTCATTACTTGGTGCTTTTGTTGAATTGCATTTATTTTTATTTATGTGTATTAACTGAGGTTAATTCACTTTTACGATACTTTAAGACGTGTAGAATATTACAACACATTAAACTTCTAAAATACCACTTGGCTAACTTCACCTCTAATGGGCCCATATATAATAATGTAATTTCAAGCTCAACTAAGCGTAGTTTCTACATGCATAACAATATATACAACCGTTCCACATGAAATCTGTCACCCGCCATTATGGCAGTTGGTTTTATCAAGGGAAAACGTTCACATAGAATTATAATAGACACACAAACATTACATTATGGCTGAGTAAACACACTTACAGGCATCCGATGCACGCATCGCATCCCGGTCGGCAATACGGTCCTCTGTAATTTGGATAGAGTTACCGATGCGGTGGAAAGGACCACGACAAGGAAGGGAGGGCGGAGGGAGCACGCTTTAAACGAGAGTCACGACTTCTCTTCTCTCTGGTGCCGAAGTAATTATCCCCAACAACCACGATAGTCGACATCAACCGTACAACTGCCTACGTACTCCCAAGTCCAAACAAACAAGTCCAAATAATAAAATAAAATAAGTCCATCGCAAGTAGTGAACTTATAAGTATGAAATTCATTAAATTAATCTTATTTAATCAAAATTTCGACAGGACGTATTTGATGGAATTTCAATATTAAATTTGAATCGCACAAATTGTGTACATTTACATTGTCTGAGTCGGAAAAACCTTACGACTCGAATCCATTTAAAAAATATATATATATAAAATGACATGTATTCAAACCACAATAGTCCACAGTGTTACGACTGCATGCTTTTTTTTTTTTTTACCTTGTCCGCCCCCAATGTGGAGTATATGGACTCCTAATGGAGTTTATCTCAACAGAAGTGTTTCTACGAGAACTGCTTGTTACTCAGTTGCTCAACCTCTCTTTTTTCCAAAGAGAGTAGGAATAGAAGGAAAAGGCTAGGACAGGACTAGTGGTTAGCTAATCGCTCTCGATACGCCCCGTTCATATGCTAGGATGGGTGGGAGGAATTCAAGACATCACATACATCCATGCCTTCGAACAGAAATTCATAAATCGATTGAAAAATCAATGTATAAAACTGTCCGTACCGGGGTTCGAACCCGGGACCTCTGTAACCGAAGCCAACGACGTTGACCACTCGACCACACAGGCGGCAAAATGAAATGAGCCCTAGTTTTTTCACCGACGCCCCAGGTCCAACTCTTATTAATTTCCCTAATTCAACGTTGTTATATATGTACTTTACAATTACAGGAAAATAAATATCATACTATATTAAATGTCAAATACATAATCTTAAACTTGTCCGGCAATCAAAATAATTTAATTGTTAAATAATTCGACGTCTGTTTTATAACCTGCCTTTTTAAATCAGTTGGTATTTTTATGTTGTGACCTTTCGAATTGCTTTCTAATGATGAACGATTCTTAAGATCACCTGTGTTTTCAAAGTGCTGCAGAGATTTTAATTATGAATACGATTACTTTCTCAATTCGAATTGAACGTTGTTAATTATCATTTTTTTTACCCGTGTCTACTTCCAATGTGAAGAATATGGTCTTCTAATACAGTTTATTTCAACGGAATGGTTTCTACGAATACTACGTGTAACTCAGTTGATACTCAGAGAACAGGGATAGAATGATTAGGCTATGACAAGATTAGTAGTTAACTAATCGCTCTCGTTACGCCTCACTTTTAAGAATAGGATGGGTTGGAGGGGGGATTCTATACATCACATACCGTGCCTTCGAACAGAAATCCATGAATCAATCTATAAAAACTATCCGTGCTGGAATTTGATCTCGTAACCTCTGTGTCCGTACTTCTACGTCAGAGACGTTGACCAATCGACTACGCAGCCGGCATAATCAGTTCAAGTTCATTCGTGCACAAAACTCATGGAAAACTTACAAACTTTGAAAAATTCATATTAAAACACATTTATTTTATATAGATGGTCAATGTTTATGTTTAATTCGACAAAAACAAAGAGATATCGTTATATTAGTAATGTAACGGCATATGGCTAGACGAAATCAAACAAATATGACGAAGAGCTTTTTCTTGTGATGACTTCCATTATAAATAATAACTCCAATTTTGTATGCATTTGCAAACCAAAAGGTTGGACCACGCTGCTTTAAAAATTATTCAGCTGCTGGTAAAAAGTTTTTATAGTATTTAAATGTACACAAATTCACAATCACAAATGTCTTCCTATTATGTTACGATATAAAAAAATATTTATTTATATTATTAGAATATTTTTTGATTTTTAGGATTTAAAGAAATTTTCAACGAGGCTTAACGTTGCTGTCTGTTCCGTTGTTCAGCAGAAATTCATAATTTATTTAAGGAAATATAAATTTTACATTGTATGCGGTATTTCATTGCAGAAATGCAACATTCATAAAAAAAAAAAAAAAAAAACAAGGCAATGTAAAGCAGTACACTGTGTTAATTTGCCCAAAATAAAATTGGTCGGTGGCAAATAAAACATAAGTTATAGAAAGTATACACAAAAAATTAGAAAATTACTTACTGCCTCCGTCGTTAATTATTTTTTTCGTTATATCAGTGCGTTTTATGTTGGTAGCATTTATTTCGTAATTCTTTGACAGCAAACATCAAAATTCGATTAACGATTAAAAAAATCAATATGTTGTATGTATATTTTAACGCGTAAAGAAATAATGTCATCAATAAAACGTGGCATTCCTTTTCCTTCGCAACTCTGCTTAATTTTCTCACGGAAGCTACTAAAAGTATCGCAAGTATTTCTCGCAAGTGGCTTACTATTTTTTGGTGATGGCTGCAATAAAAAATATCTAAAAAATAACTTTGTTTATTTACAATATTATTTTTTTTAAATAACTGTTGACAATTCATTTCACATTTTTTTTATTATAAACATACATTATGATAAGATCTGGTTATCCACACAAAATTAAGCAAGCGTAATAACAAGGTGTAAAAAACAATCGGATCAGAATTCTTACAGTCGATAATTAATGTTCGTTATGGGCAACGTTCCCTCTAAGCCAGCGGTCGGGGAACTTTTTTAACCATTACCCCAAAATATTTTTGCGTAAGTCGATATTACCCCCTTATTTTGAAAAGGAGAGAAATTTACACGGAAAATAAAAAAAGTTGCATGAAAATAGTAAGTACCTATGTAATAGGCAAACAAAATAAAATTCTCATGTTGGAACAAACAAAATTTAATTGAAAACTTTCACCCTTCAGGTTTTAAAAAAAATCCTTATTTCCCCCAAACAAATCATTTTTACCCCATTTGGGGTAATTTACCCCGGTTCCCCGACCACTGCTCTAAGCCGAAGGGTTAGCTGCGCGGAAATTTCAAAGGCTGCGCGGACCAACTGTCAACTACAACTGTCTTGTAGTGCGCGCCAACCCGGAATGAGTGCGCGGGGGCTTCCCAACTGCTGCGCGACCGCGCACGCGCGTAGCTTAGAGGGAACGTTGGATTCATGAGCCTAACCTGTACCGACTATTAATAAAATGTATACATTTTACCACCAAGAATTGACAGTGAACACTTTAAAATTAAATAGTTATAAGATTGAATATTTGAAA
The DNA here is from genome assembly GCA_031772345.1 of Himalopsyche anomala. Lineage (NCBI taxonomy): Eukaryota > Metazoa > Arthropoda > Insecta > Trichoptera > Rhyacophilidae > Himalopsyche > Himalopsyche anomala. Next base: position 11,969,588 of record CM062835.1, read on the forward strand.
GTTTTTTTATTTCATTTCATTTCATTTATAACGTACCTACTGTTAACGAGTAATTTCCGTCTTAAAAAAGAACATTAAGAAATGTGTGTTATGCAAGTAAGAAGTTGAAAAGTAACTCAAAACGCATATATTTCTACCAGAGGCGTTCCTAGCATATTTCTCGCCAGGAAACGAACTACAAAATGAATATACATAAAGTTTTATGTTACCCACTTTGTTATTATTTCATTTTTTATGTATTAAAGTAGACTTTGTCGGAACCTACTTGGATGACTTTTTTGTCAGTTTTATTTTACAAAGTTTACATTATTTAAAAATAAACTAACAATTTGTGATTTTTTACCATTAAAAATGTCCTATTATTATATCTGATATATTGACGGTGTTCAACAATATTACTTCGGATGTCGACATATTCCACGTAGATGTGGGTGAGTTCCGACGAATATTATTTTTTATGTATTAAAGTAGAGTTCGTCGGAGCTTACTCAGTTGACTTCTTTGCCATTTTTTTTCTACTGATTTTAATATTAAATTGTACTATTTTTTTTCTCCATTGTAAAAGTTTTAAATTTATAATTTGTCAACCTTTTGCAATGTTAATTAAATAAATAAATAAAATAAATAAAATAAATAAAATAAATAAAATAAATAAAATAAATAAAATAAATAAAATAAATAAAATAAATAAAATAAATAAAATAAATAAATTGAGGGGGCACAATATTTACAATGAAATAATTTGCTTCTATTAGCTGTAAATTGTAAATATTGAAAGAAAATATCGTAGTGTGTTAATAAAATGACAAAACTGTACATCAATAAAAAAATCAAGTCACATTTTGGCACCCCCTCTGATTCTGCGCCCGGGGTGATATGCCATCTACCCTGCCTTACATACGCTTCTGATAATGACTTAACTATTTGTTGATAGATGAACACGATATTATTAATTCATGTAATACCGAATTGCAAACGGGAACCAGTTTTTTAGTCGATTTACAATATTATTCTCAACTAAATGAAACTTATTACGGTAAATAATTAACAATTATTATTGTTGTATTTTTGAAGTATTTACTTATCAGCAAAACTATATAGTAGTCATAACACATAATTCATAATGAATACACATTATACATAACTAACATTACCATACTGGTATAAGCAGTGCTCAGATACCTACGATTTCCACAGTAAGGGCCACTTCACTTTGGGCTCTGACAACAGTGATGATCGATGATAAATTTGAGTTGGTATGTCAAGACAGTTTGTATCACAAAGTGTAAAAGAGTGCCAGTGGCTTCGTATTCTATTCGCGTCGACACGAATTGCGGTTTTGAAAAAAAGTCAGGCATCCATTAAAATTTATTTTTACCGAGAATGAATTTTACACAAGATTATAAAATTATTATTTCGAGATGCGGCATCCATCAAAAGCGTGTAATGTTATTTTATGAACAGAGATTATGTTTAGCATCAAGTACTTACCTACTTAATGATTGTGTGTCCGTTGTTTTCACTTTGTGATTGAACGATGCGGTTTATTCTGAATCACGACGCATAAATGAACGCGGGTTTGTTGAAACGCTGTTACAAATACAAGAAGAGGCATTTTAAAGAATTGTTACCAACATAATTTGGAGAAAGCTTTTCTGTTTTTAATGCTTCAACGTTGGTATTATCTATCTCTGGACATTGGTACATTCCGGAGATGCTCTTAATCCTCACTGGATTCGTTCGTGTAACCTAGACATTCATAACCTTTTTATTCTAGTGGGCCGCATTATAAAATTATGATGGGTTCGGGCCGGAAATAACAATCTAATTTAAATTACAAACACTCAATCCTTTTTGACACATGTGAAACGTTCCATGTAGAATAAACGTGTAAAAAAACATTGATCATTCAATGATAGTTTCCAATACATTTGACCGTGTTATTTCGAAATTGTGTAAAAAAGGTTATCTGTAAGTCAAAAGTTAATGCAATCTTTATCCTTATTAATTAAATACGTATTCATTAGAATTAGAAAATATTTATGGTATTAAATAAACTGCACAATCAAATCCAGATGTTCAACAGTAAGCATATTTCTATGGACCAATTTATTATCTTTTATGAACGAAGAAACTTGCTCGCTTTTATTAAATTAAATGATTTACTTGAACAAAATTTCGAGGGCCGCAAAAAAAATCAAAACGGACTACAACTTGTGCATCACTGCTCGAAACAGACTTCTCGTACTATCTTCACTTCCAGACATCATTCATAACATTCTTTTTATCAAAATTTATGATTGTCCGTCATGTTTTAGTTAAGAGACAACGTGTATAAGTTGTTCCTATTACTCAAGGTTAAAGTTTGTTTGGACAATGTAAATACTTTCCACAGTTATTTGGTTGATTGGGGGATTTGTGTTGGTTGCTATTCCGAATAACTATACTTTTATATAAAACAGCGAACGCAATCAGGACGCACATTACGTCGCTTCTGTTTGGCGCCATGTTTCATAGACTCAGCACCATTTGAATATATATTATATTATTTGACTAATACAAAATTCCACTGGGGGGGTATCATAATTGCAAATTAAGCTCGATCACGTATTTATGAAATAAATAAATACATACACGATATTTCGCTTTGTCCTGTCGTGTTGCCTGTCATTCGATCGTCAGGTGCTGGAATAATAATCGCCACTCGATTCAGCATTCTTTTCTCGACTGAATGGTAATCGATTTCAGTAGTTAATTTTACGTTGATTCCAAATCTTCTGTTCTTACGACCCTTCGGGAGATTCGTTATATAAATAATATCATCAAAAGATACATCTAGTATTATCAAAATAAGCTTTGTTACTAAACAGAGGTTACACTGCGGTGTACAATGGAACCTCGATTCTACGTTTTTCAAGGGACCGTAATAAATGAACGAATAATGCGGGAAATCTTCAAATAATACCAAAAAAATGTTGAATTTTCAAAAAAACTTATTTATTTATGTAACTATGTAAATGCGATGTAAAACTGTTTGAGCGAAAAAAAATATTCTCCAAAAACGGTCAATTGGGATAATAATTTGGACGGGACGATAATATTTAGATGATAGATCGAGGAAATCAGTAAATCAGGAAATGATAAACGTGGAATTATTCAATATTGTTATGACGGGGTCTTGGTTGAGTCAAAAATAAACGATCCATGCAAAAAAACGAAGATAGCGAGAATGGTAGATTGGGGTTTCACTGAAAAAAAACGCGAAACGAAATGCGAGGCAAAACTATTTATGAAAAATATTCAACGAAAACGGTCAATCCGAATAATATTCGTGACGGGACCAAAATATTTAAACGATAGATCGAGGAAAACGGTAAATCGGAGAACGATTAATGCGGGATTCTTTTACATTGTTCTTATGGGTGTTTGGCCGGGACTATGAAAAATAAACGATCTGTGCGGGAAAACGAACAATGCGAGAACGGTAGATCGGGGTTCCACTGAACGATAATATATTGAATTGCTAAATTTTGACATTTTTCAATTTTAAAATTGGCTTTTTCAAAAATAATGTAAGCAATTTATCCATAAATAATTCGTCGATATCATTTTCGCTAAAGGTATCAAAAATTTCTCCGCCAAATTCATATTCGACTTTTTTTAAAAAAATGTCGGTTAGTGTTAATGATTCATTCTCTATTATATCCAAAATACAACGATACGTACTCTTAATGTAATATTTTCTACGTTAATATAGTATGTACATTTAAAAAATGGATTTCTAAGCCGCATTAATTCGAAATCGTATAAAAAGAGGATTGACAGTATTGGTTTTAAAGCATACGGCAACCACTTAATTGCACGTGAAATCGCTTTGGATGGATAAAAATCTCTTTGTTAATTTCATATGCACAGTTCCACAAGCGCTGTCTAATAAAAAGTTCTGTCGCTTTATTTATTCCGAAGTCGTCCCGTAATAATTTTATTATTGCATTCACAGTGCATCCACGAAAGCAAGACGATGCAAGTTTGGGTGCATCCATTTGATACAACCGTTATTTAGTTTGGCTATTTTTTGGCTTCCCTCGACAATGAATTGAAATTGATATGTGAATATCAATAAATTATTATCGAACCCGTGACAAGATTACAAAGAACTGTGCGAATTTCGGTTGCTGTCATTTTGGTTTTTGTGAACTAAAACAGTCGGAGTAATAAATTGTTCCCGCGATTACTCGCAATTATCCGCGGGTGCAATTTCTCACACAATTAACTAACCACGTGGGCAATTCTTTGTGATTAATTTTCGACGATAAATTATACTTTATTTGACATGTTGTTATTGTATATTATCAGTTTTCACGTGCTAATTAATATAAATGCATTATCAATTTAAAAAAAAAATACATCAACATCGAAAACTTTAACTACTACATGCAGTGACGGATTAAGCACATGGGAAGCCCCAGGCGCAATAAAATTTGGAGGCCTTGTTTTACGGGTAACATAAAAACATCGGAAAATTACAAATAAAATATTAAAATTATGTACAAAAAGTATATGGGTTATATTATATAAGCTATTTTTGAGGCCCCTAACATTCGGAGGCCCCAAGCGAGCGCCTCATTTGCTTGGGTAATCCGCCACTGACAACATGTTTCTAAGCAACGTTCCCTCTAATTTTTCTACTGTGTGTGCGGACCATCAACTTTTGTGTGCGGTAAATTTTCAGTAACTCTATTGTACAACATTTATATGTGCGAATTGTGCGAGGAACGGAAAAAAGTGTGCGGCCACAACTTAGCGGGAACATTGTTTCTAAGCCTTATCATAATCATTTTTTGGCTTTTTAATGATGATTTTTACAGGCTTCGCTAAGTAGAATAATAAAATTGTAGGTTAACTTGTTATACGTGAATCAACCGAGTCTCTCATTCTAAAAGGAAAGAAAAAAAATCATTTTTTATAATATAAGCAGAATTTCTCTTTCCTATTCTATACATTCACAGAGAAGCAATTGAATAAAAAAATCGTGTAATATTAAAATTCTAGTATTGTAATCTTGTTATATCGTTTTCCCCACAGCCATATTGCAAAACTATCTATTGTTTCAAGCCAATAACAAAAATGGAGATGAATATCTCCGTCGACTAGAATGCCAATAATAAAATTATAATATATTATAATCATAGACAGCAGAAGCCATTGCCCCTCACCTGTTCCTACCACAAAGACAACTCGTCATTTGCAATTTTATTTAATGATACTTGTCTGCAGCGTGCATAGGTTGACCAAATGTTATTTTGTCAAAGGTATATTTTTTGTTATGTATTATAAGATACACATACCAACAGCACACTTACTGGTGTATTTTTTACAAAAAAATCTTATATTATAAGAATGTTATAAACACACTTTCAATATTGTTTCCCTTCGATTTTGTATGAAACGACAGGAATTAAAGATTTTAAGATTTTTCTTCCAAAAATGTTGTGTCAAACACACTTCGAATCGACACGTCCAGCAAACTAACACAATTAAAGATTATTTTACAGGAGAGAAAAATACAAGTAAAAAAAAATGGATTGATATTGCTTAGCTTAGAATTCAAATAATAGCCTTAATTGAAGATTATTAGCAGATAAAATCAAGTTCTATATGAACTTACTTATATATGCGGGATGGCCGATTCTACACGATGACATATCTAACACATGTAGACTGCCGACTTTGTTTCTAGGGCCCTCACTTGTACACTATTTTGAAATATACCTTAGAGACTGTGATAAGCTAAGCAGATTCTTAATTTTGTTGTAATTTTTAACGATAGTAATAATATTACTGGATCACTTTTCGCGACGATAGAAACCTTATAAAAGTCTGCTTTGTAAAAAATTAATTATCATTTCTTTCGCAAAATGCTACTTACGCATTTTGCATTACAGGCAATAACCGTAATAGGCAAAAAATCGTAACCAACAATTTATAAATTTCACAGAAGAAAGTTTTTTTAAAATTATGTTTGAAATGGAATTCCTTAAGCAGTGGCGGCCGGTCAATGTGGCATTGGATCAATGCACCCCTTGTATATGCAAGGGCTGTTATATTTAATGAAATAATATTCAAACATAGCATTTATATCATACACTCATTTTAAATTCTTCATGTATTTATTGTCTATATATTTATTTTATTATACATAATTTCAAGTTTGAATATTATTTCATGAAATATAACCGCCACTGCACAAGGGGTGCATTGATCCAATGCCACATTGACCGGCCGCCACTGTCCTTAAGTGCGATTAGTAAATAGTTATATACGGTCAATGCCTATCCTGATATTATAATACAATTGTCTGACTACTTTCAGATATCTAGATCAGCGTTTCTCAACCGGGCTCCACGTGGAACAAACGGTAACAAGGCAAAACACTTATTGCCTTAAAACGCAATTTACCGAATTTATCGAAGATCTTTTGCCGATTATGGGTCGATATTACTTCTTTGATTATAAATTAATACAAATTGTGACGTTTATATGAAATATTTGATTGGATTCTTAATTCAAATTCAGTCATTTTCTAAACAAAAGATGGTGTTTATAATATATTACAAAATGTGACCTAAAGCATTTCCAACCGTTATTTTCATTATCACTGTCATTATCATTAACAATGAACCCGATATGAATTGTATAAAATAAGACCGCAGGCTCCGGGCTTCCAATAGAAACAATGTTTGGTTCCGAAACAATCACTTCTTGCATCACACCAAACTGAGTACAATGGCCTCTATGAGATGCGACACGAGAAACTGTTTTATTTCAGGTATTAACTTGATACTGATACTTGATCTTATATTAAATACATTTACTTGACCCACTATCTTTTCAGTTTAAAAATACACAAAGCCCTCCTTGTTATAAATCTACTTTTAACAATTACGGAATTGTTTTATCTACATATCAAAAATAAATATTAATGATCATAAACAATATATTATATATGTCACCCGCTGTGGCCGAGTTGGTTATAGCTTGCTTTACTGACTAGGCGGGTGTGGGCTCGATTTCCGGTAAGGTCAATGTCAAATTTATATTTTTAAATTAAAATTTGAGACTTATCACACGGCTGTCTGTGGTGTCAATTTACCCTGATCTCGAGTGACTTACAATAAATTCTCAACGAGTTTTGCTCGCTTTAAAATGTTTGGCGTAAATAAATTTTTAAAATAGTATATATTTGTAAAAAAAAATACTTATTATATTAATCAAAGATATTTAAATTATTGAGGTATTTATCTAATAATCTTAATGGAAAGCATGAATCTGATGTGTCGCTAATTTATTAATATTCTACAAATATAAAATTTAAATTAACTTTCATTATTCCACGTATTGTGTAACTAACTGTGACACGTGTTTCGCCTCTTTCAGAGGCATCTTCAGACTTACTATCGCAAATTTTGCTTAAGTAATGGTGGAATACGTGGAATAATCAAAGTTAATTTAAATTTTATATTAAAATGAACTTCCACAAAGTTACCGCCGATACCATCGAAAATATTAATATTCTACAGTTTGCTATAAAATCGTTTTCTGGTTTTTGTCAATAGTAAAAGTTAAATTAATGACATCATCGTCACTAATTCGTCGATATAATATTCGCCAAAGGTATCAAACCCTTCTCCGCCAAGTTCATGTGCTAAAGTAATCATTTCAGCAGATATCGCCGATGTTTTAACGGTTTCATCGACTGTAACACAGCCAAGTAGGTATACTTAATTGAGCGATGGCAGATGCAACATGATTTAAGCAGCAAAAATCGCATTTTAAAAAACCGCATAAACACAGGATTGACTGTATATATAAATTGTTTTTAGTGTTTGTCACAAGTTAGATAAATACACAGTGTAATAAAGTAATAAAATATTCTAATACCCTTTAGAATATTTTATAATATTAAAAAATGTTAACAGCTCATTGTCCCCATTTTGCTTCCAGTGCCACTCTACTTTCCTCATGGCCAGGATGGCATGGATGAAAGCGAAGATAATGAGTACAAAATCTTTCTAGTGGTGTTTGATAGCAATAGAAAGTGATAGGGACAGCGATAGAATAAAGTACATCTATGTGTCTCCTGAAAACTTGTACATTTTGAAATACGAGGTAGTAGAAAATCACCGACGATATGCTATAATATATTTATAAACCGTAATGACGCCATCGCCTCTCCCTCCCTAGTATTAACAAAATTACAGTGTTGTTACCTATGGAGTCGGAGTCAGAAAAATCTTACGACTCAACCCCATTTAAAAATTATATTTAATGATGTGTATTCAAACCACAAGATACTATGTATAGTGTTGCCACTGCATCCTAGACCGACTGAAGACGTTCTAATAGTATACGTAACATGGTTATTCTTCTTCTTCTTTGGCCATGTTCGCTCCCTATGTAGAGCATATGGCCGCGGCACCTCCATGTTTCCCTGTCTCCCGCCAATTGCTTTGCTTCCTCCCATGACATGCCAACATCCCTCAGTTAGGCCGAGTACATCCTATGGATAGTACCCGACGGACGTCCGGGACGACGGAATCCCACCGGTCGAAAGAAGAGGCAGGCAGGATTGAGGCTTTCCGGAGGCATCCGCAGCACGTGACCCAGCCAGTTCCAACGTCTCTCCATAACCACTGACGTGACGGGACGCTGTCTTGCACGCTCCCTTATCTCTGAAACCTCGTGGTCCTAACATGGTTATATATAAGATAAAATAAAATTACTGAAAAAATTAGTGGGAGCCGTTTTTTTTTACCCGACTCCACAGCCCTGGATTTTACCTATTGTAATGCAGAAGAACTAGAATGTATTGACACAAAGACATCTCGCAAGGATTAAAACAAATTATTTACAGCATTACTATTTGCAATGATTCACACTCGGATTCCTACGCAGCCGTTACAAAGAACTGGTCTATATTAAAACTACATAGAAAAAAAATACCACTGTGTGATTATAACGAGGGAGATCAAAAATAATATGTCTGTCATCAATCCCTAATGAAAATCGCACTGTCGATGTTCGCCGATGAACGAGGGATAAATACGGGAGAATTACCATATTTATCAAGCCTCTCTGGGATGAGCTTTTTTCTTCTTATAAAACAGGGGTGAACTGGCCGCACTGCCATTTTAATTTTGTCTTATAAATATTAAATCATTTCATTATACACGTCATATCGTTAATATACAAATGCCGAATATCACCGTAGAAAGAAGTTTAGAAAATAGTTCCACACATTAAACATTTGAATACCGCGCAAATAAATCATTATTTTGCCTAACATACACTCGAATTCGATATTTTAAAAACCTATATTGACTCAGTATAGATGGCACTACACATATTCATCAAAACATTGCTTATATTCTATTAGAATACCAAGTATTTGATTTTTTAAATGTCTTGGACATCCGTGTTCGCATGCATATGTTCCGGACACCTGTTTCCGTTTGGTACTCAAGTGGTTAAAGATACATATCTACGTATCACTTTTAGGGCGTTCACTGTCAATAATTGGTGGAAATGCATTATATAAAAAAATACAAAACTCTTGTGTACTATGTTACTTCCATTTTTATTTAAAATTATCAGATCCGGTTTCGCTCATAACGTGCATTATCAACTGATAAGAAAGTACAATTTCAGTGTTACTTATACAAAACAAAATGAAATAAAAAAAGGTGTAATAAACAATACCAATAATTACAAATTACAGTACAAAATATGAATTAGTGACATTAAATTGATTTGTAATTTGAATCAATTTAGTGTCACTCATTCATATTTTGTAAATTCTTTTCAATGCCAATTGTTTATTACAGCTTTTTTATTTCATTTTGTTTTGTATAAATAAGTAATTTCGCACCACAATTTATAGATTTATAATATTTATAATCCAATTCTGTTTGGACCCTCTTTCAAAAATAAATTAATAAATAATTTTTCTACATAACCTTTCACGTTCCAGCGTATATCGTTTTTACTATTTTTGAAAATGATATAGATGTTAATATTTCCAGAACAGTATTAAAAAAATATTAATATTATGTAACTATTGCCATTATAAATATAGGAATCGTTTGCATTAACATTACATAACATTAAAAAGTCATGTTATATATTACATAATTATTTATAAACATTGAACGAAATAAATTTGTTGCATAACTTTAATTGAACCAACGTAATGTTTTTTTTCGGTTCAGTTAAGACAATTTGATTATCTCTAAATATATGTATTATGATACGATGAAATGATTTAATATGGTATTCGCTGTCCCACCCTGCGCGCCAAACTGTACCTTACATCAGACAGGATCGTGCCGCCAAGCGACCGACCCGCGGGTCCCTAGTTCGATGCTCGGTGCATCGCGGAACGATTTAAATAATGCACTTCGCTCGGCTATCTTTTATCTTACTTGTGCAAATAAAGGAGGCGCATCGGAGCTGCAGTATTTGCAGTTGAAATGCATTCGCGAGAGACGAAGGGGTGCAAGAGGTACCGCAGGCCGTATGATACATCCTGTTTTGACGAATTGAGGAGCGCTGATTTTTTGATATCCTCAAAATAAATTCTGACAAAAAAAAATTAAAAGACAAAATCGTAATATCTTTATCTATTTTAAATCAGTTCTGTAGACGACCGATAAATAAAAGCTTTCAAAAATATAGTAAATAGAAAAACATTTCATCAATCAGCTGTCATGAATTTACCTTTTTGTTTTTTTTTTTAAATATATTGAATTATAAATCTTATAGCATAAACACGTCAGAAAATTCCAAGTAAAATAGTAAAAAATATATATAAATTATATTAGCAATTTTCTAGACCCCGAGATTTGGAGGCCCCAAGTGCGTGCCTCCTTTGCTTATAGGATAATCCGCCACTAGCATTCACTAATAACTTTTAAACTGCATATTATTTCATATATTTTAATCATAATCAAGGCATTTTCAAGTCAAACATACAAACGATTTTAATTGAATAATAGTTTTAAAAAAATGAATATTAATTCTAATACTTGAAACCAGGGCTGTGGAGTCGCATGAAAAAAAGACGACTCTGACTCCGAGGAAATTTTTCAATAATTTAATTTTAACTTATATATATCTATACCATCAGATCATCTTTAGTCAGCCAAGCATGAAATGTTAGCACTTTTGACTATTTTGTTTAAATACACATCATTAAATATATTTTTCAAAAAAAAATCGAGCCTCTCATTTTTTACGACTCCGACTCCGACTCCACAGCCCTGCTTGAAACCGATTTACCAAGTTGAAAAAATCGGCTTTCGAATATCACAAATTTCGCTTAAAATCGGATTTTCCAAACCGCCAACTACTCAGCAGTTATTATTTTTACAATTGTTCCGAAATATTTTATTTTAGCCAGATAAAAAACTTCACGTTCGTTTTCCATTTTTTATATATTGTCTTAGGATACGATTTTAATACGAAAATAAAATAATAAATATCATGTATATGTTAAATAATATTTAAAATCAATCGTCGACTTCTAATGTGTTGGAATCCTTAATGCATTCCTGCTACGGTCAATATTTAATTTGGCAGTCTAACATCCAGGATCCCCAGGTGCAACTCAATAAACTGGTTCTGGTAAAATTTTCAATTCACTTAAATTCATTTAACTTTGCTCAGTAATTTGATATAACTCATTGCCTAGTGAAGTGGACATTTTTGGTGATAGTATTTGTGAACTGTTTGTGAAATTTTACTATTTTATTTCTTGATGTTTTGTGTTGATTTTTATGTATTATGTAATTTTATTTTATATTCTGTGTCTTTTATTTGTCAAGTACATGGCGAATTGGCGTAAGCTGTTATGTCATGTCCCATACTTTTAATTTTAAACAATAAATAAATAAATAACAGTGAATATATATTTAATTTTTCAAAATTATCATCAACATCAATATTTTATTGCCAGTAGCCATGTCGACAAATATGGTCTATGTAATTTCATGTTATTTTCAATTACAAGAAATTGTCGTAAAAAAAACTTTTGTTTATAAATCTCCATTATGAAGCCATATGCGCCACATTGGGAACGGGCATGGATTTAAAAAACCTTTAGTAAAAAGTGTGACAAGAAGTGATTTTGAAAAAAAAATGCACTGTAACATAGTAACAAGTGATAGCTTTAATACTTAAGGGTGATGAAAAATTCACCTCTTTCTTGGAACACCACGAATAACTTTGAAATTAAGCGATCCCCATGTTAACGTATTGGCTTCCCACCGTTGAGTCAAAGCATTCATAATATTACAGTAGAAATCCAATTCATCGGTTTAGGGCTCATCAAAAAACGATAAACGCGATAATGTCTGTAACACAGACTATTAAAATGACGGATTATTGCAGGTCAACATTGAATGCGAGAACGATATACCGGGTTACACTGTATAGCCTTTCTTTGGCTAAAACATTGACAAATTTACTACTGACGTCGTCTGGCGACTGATTCACGTTCAACATTACAGCCCTTTACATAGTTAATTAGCCCTTAAATCTCTCCGTCAACGATATGCAACGGATACGAAGGAAATCGAAAATCGCATGCAGCGAGTTGTCGATCTTGAAATAATGGCTCTGCGATAAGAGTACGTACATGTAGTATGAATAACTAATCTCTCTTAAAAATGGCTGAACAGGTAAGTAATTTTCTTACCAACAAGACACTATATTATTCAATGTCCGCTCCTCATGCAGAGCGTATGAATCCAAATGCATCATATTAACAGTCTCTTCAGAGAAAGCAAGGAAAAAACCTTCGAATTTCAAACAAATAATCGAATAGTATGTGGTACACTGCAATTCTTTTGTATACGGAATATCGTGTAAAAAAGTTTACTAAAATAATTGCGGATATGTTCTCTTGTATACAAATCAACTCTGAATATGAAAACAAAATCATTATTTTATCTTAACTTTATTAAAAAAACATTTTTAAAAATCATAACACAGATTATTCATTATTATTATTAGAGTCTAATAATAATAATGAATGATTAGATCACGGGTTCCCAACCTGCGGGTCGCGAAGGGTTTTCTGGGGGGTCGCCAACTTTTTTTAGATTTTAACAATATAGCAAATGGATTTGAAATTCTCCGGTGAGCTATAAAAAAAAAAAAGGAGTTGGAGACAACCCGGGCAAAAAGTATAGCAAATCGAAGATTTCGAATTCCTCGGTGAGCTAAAAAAAAAAAGGAGCTTCAGAGACAATCCCGTCAAAAGTATAGCAAATCGAGGATTTCAAATTCCAGGGGGGGTCGCTAATCACATGGCTTTTATAAAAAGGGGTCGCCACCCGAAAAAGGTTGGGAATCTATGGATTAGACAAACGACGAAACTGATTACGCGCATTTGGTACAACAAGACTTCCATCACTTAAAATATTCAGAGCCTGTGTCGGAGTCGTATTCGGAAAAATGTTAATAAATCATTCAAACACTTTACTCACTGAGAAAATATAATATACAGAATATCATCTGACATATTGTATTAGAAAAGGTCTTCATAAACTATGTTTATAGTTCCATTGAAACATTTCGCGGTCCCCAGAAGCGATGCACGTGAGTTTGGGAAGCACTGTTATATATCAGATAACCTAATAATTACTTTGTATGTATGACGAAAAGAATTAATTGACGTATTTTTCGAGTTTTAGATAGAGTTTAATTAAAGACCAGCGGTGCTATTCCAGAGTGTATACACTTATTTTAAACGATATGAAATAATCAACACGAGATTGTATTGAGTAATTCAGATCGTCCAAAATAAGTGTATGCAAGCGGTAATGGCACCGCAGTGATAGGAAACAACTAGAGTTGAAAACAAAAAGTTATTTTTTGCGAACCTTAATAAAATATATGTAATGTGAAATCAAAGTATTATTCAAACTTCCTTTTCGATATTCTAACAAAAACAACAGCGTTCGCAAATTTATGTTTAATCGTTTCGATCTCCGATAACTTCAGTAAATAAATAATATGCTAAATTTTCATTTTATGGACACGGCCGCCATATTCTGAGGCGCTCGGATACAAAGAGCTAGAGCCATTCGATAAATCAAATCGTGAAATATCATTAATTTTCACTTAAATATACACTTCTTGCGTCTCTTGGATTGGCCTCACACGTAGTGTTGCCAATATAGCTTTTTACTAGTCATAAAACTCTACATAGTTTTCATCTGATTTTAATTAAATGTCCATTTAAGGATGCAAAAGACAATAATCGGATTTATCGCATAGTTTAGGCTCCATGCCCTTAAAAGAAACCTTTTATCAAACAGAACAGCAATTCAATACTTTATCAAATTGTTAGTTAATGATAAGTGATTGGAAAACTAGAATGGTCAGTATCTTTTAAAACTTCAGTCTAAAAATAAAGTTGTGGTCATGTTAGGTTACGTTAGGTTTGCTCGTTATCATAAAACTGGCTTTGAAGTTAAAATCCAGATTAAATGCTGGCTATTTTTTATAAATACCGATCTTTTAATATAAATACTGAGTATATCATATTAAATAATGTTCAAAAGTTCATTCAAATACTGACCAGATAGAAAGTCCTCCTCACGTCTTAAATCCAGCATAATTTTATTTGTACACATTTAAAAATATATTAAAACTCACTAGCTACGACTGTATCATCTTAAAATGGTAGATTTGTATTGAGAAATGATTTCACGAACAAAATCCGACAATGTTACGTATAGGATGTAGGGAGGGAGCACGGAGGGGTTCGCGCGAGCCCCTTGTTAGATCTTACTAAGGCCGGCGAGCCCCTTGTTAATTAAGGGAAACAATATTCTCAGATCAAATTAGTAAATGACCACTATTTCTTATTTATATATTATCTACGACAGTTTCAGTATACACAGTAATACATTTTTACCAATTTACATCGATTAATTTACGGTAAATTGAGAAACATACTGTTACATATTATAAGTATATTAAGTAACAATCGATTGCTGATTTAAGTATTGCATATAATTGCATAGGAGAAATTAAAAAAAATCACTATTTCCCCAGAACACCGAGAATTGCATTGAGATTAAGCGAGCCCTTTGTTAACGTATTGGAAGCCCACCGCTGTTTGATTCCCTCGACATGTATTAAAACGCCATGTAAAATATCTAGTTTTTTTAAGCTTTAATTTAAGCTACACTTCCCTGTTATCATATATCTTCACAATAAGCAAATTTTACGTATAAAAAATGGCACATTTCTAACTTCCCCCTATCCCTCTTTGAAGAAACTTTTTTCTTTATTCTTAACGCATTTATATAATATTTTGTTGTTATTCTTAATCATCGCGTTATGAATACGTCATATATAGTAGATATATGGAAAACTTTCAATGACTTACATTAAAATATTAAATAGCAATGTAGATATTCCGTTACAAAAACAAGTAACAAAAGTTACTCTCTGCATTGTACTTAAAAAGGGAATTTAATTATATTATTTGAAATCATTCCGAATTATTTATTTTGAATTTGGAAAATATTTTTATATGTTGGCAACATTCGACCGCACACGCGTCAACTTTTGAAAAAAAAAAATTAATTGCTGGTAAATTTGATGCATTATACGCTGTGTTCTTAGCCGAATCGTGATATTTCCCAGTAATTGATACTTCACGAGTCAACCGATAGGCTATAATTCACATTGCGGATAAATAAAATTTAAGATAGCTACTAAATCGTCGGTTCGACAACCATACATAGCACACAATTTAACACAGCACCAAACTGTTTCCAAAACAAATTGTGCAGCATTATTTGATAGCTAAATATGACATTACAATATTGATTCTTGTATGTACATTAAATAATACTAAGTCTAAAACCAAACCACAAATCTCTCTTCAAAATAACAATTATCAATGTATCCGACAAATAAGTATGGTCATAGTTGTGCGTCTGGATTTATGATACCATAAAACACAATATAAAACTGTAACCGCATTAATATGCATATACATTAAGGCTTATCTGTTATCTTTTCTAAGAAGAAAAAAAGCAGCGAATTTATTGTAAATAACGTTTTATGTTGAAACAATGCGGCTACATCAAACGTCAAAAGATAAAAGTGAAGTCGGCTGCATTTCAAATAACGAATACAATGTGACGTTCCAAACGCATTTACGTGCATCGATATATTTTATTACATTATTTTTTTTTTGTTATTATGCTAACCGCAAGGCGCACAGTAACACAGCCATTTTCCCTGCACTTTCATTTGCTATTTATCATTATGTAGAAATACTCCAGTGCGGAAGTGAGCCAAGTATACACAAAACCGTGTGACGTCCAAAGCTTAAAGCAATAATTTAAGGTTAGGTTTTGATGAGAAATAAAACACTTCATAATAACAGTCTAGTTGTGCATGTTTTGGGGTCATATGAAACACAGAAGAATGGACAAATGTTTTTTTTTTAATGTATGATTTTTACTTGCCTCATACCATCCATGCTTGTTTTTTGTAAATTTCAATTTGATATCGACTTTAGAAAGGAAAAAGGACGTAACCCACAGTTTTTTCAAAACAGGTTTTTTTCGATAATCACAATGTATCAATCTTGATACACGTTATATCAAAAGGATGTAAGCTGCAATAGCCGAATTAGTATCTAAATTTTAATTGTAAAAAATTAAAATCAAGAAAAAAGACTGAAATAAAGGTTTTTCTTAGACCAGGTTGGGGAACCTTTTCTTCTCTAAAGGCCACATTCATTCTTCTGGTCCGACATAAGGTCGCAGTAAACATTGACTAGGGAAACTTCGGACTGAAACAGAAATTTACGGTCAGAATATGTCGGGAATTTACGAATTTACTCACATTACAGAATTACAGAGTTGGCCGAAGGCCACACTGGAGTAGCCAAAAGGCCGCAGGTTCCCCACGCCTGCTCTAGATGCTAAAAATATGTGTCTTTACTTATAGTAAAGACTATGATTTCATTTTGAGCAGTATGACATATTCAAGATTCAGAGATGCAATATGGGTGGTAAAAAAGGAAAATTCTTATACTAGGTATTTATACTTTAGATTTTAGAGCATTAAAAATGTTCAAATGTCAAAATTATAACAAAAGTTTAGGGATAACCTTTATAACTCGTTGGTCCAGCTCATTCCAGTATTGTATTGTATTGTATTATTTGTCATGACTTACATCTCCTTACAAGGAAAGTGCAACAATATCTCGAAAAATGCACTTTCGCTGGCGTCGCTAATAATACTTGAATATCATCCCACGTCCAAAGGCGGTGGGCGGCAGCCGTCAGGACTTGATTCTTTACTCGCTTGATTGTGTACACAGATAATCATTTATTTCTCAATAAGTCACTTTGTCATGTCGCGGCGTACGCGCCTTTATACCATCTTATATTTTACTTATATTATTGTATATGAGATGTTCTATAATAGTGGAATAAGTGCTTATTTTTATCTATGTACACTCTCAGTGTGGTGTATGTATATGGTTTTAAAATGGAGCTGACTTTTTAGTGGCTCAGTGGATAGAAGGATAGTTCTACGGCAGGACTAGTGTTTTTATAATCACTTGCCACGTCCCGTTCTAAGAATCGAATGGGTGTGAGGTCATTTTAGACATAACATTCATCTATTCGAACACAAATTAATACATCGATTGTCAGTATTTTCAAAGATTTTCTGTTATTAATATAATGAATAGTCTATATTTATATTATTGATCTATATTTTAACCACAGCGGTAGTTTTATATTGACAAACAAATATAATCTAACTTTCACCATATTTTATTATTCACAGGTATTATTGGCCAACTTTAAAAGAAATACTGATCTAGTACTGTTTTTACTGACCTAACTTTATATTTATACTGATCAAATATTAGATTTTTACTGACCATTCGCTTAATAAAATACTGACCATCAAACTATTCTTAAATAATTAAATTCCACAAAGCACCTTTAGTTGAAATCTTAAATAATTTAATAATGAGGTAAAACCAATTGTCATTAAATGACAAATTTTGTGTATACGTTTGAATTTTACGTATATCATCAAGTCACCTGGTGAAGGTTAGAGAAAAAATACTGATAGTGATATGGTTTAATTTCTTATTGATATCGGAGACCAGGGAACGGAGCAGGCAGCACCCCGTCGTCGGTTTTAGAGAGACGCTGAAACTGACTAGGTCACCTGCTACGAATGTCTCCATAGAGCCTCAACCCTGCATGCTTCCTCTTCTAACCGGTGGGATTCCGGAATTCTGGAGGATTGTGTTACTATCCAATGGATGTACTCTGTGGAACTGAAGGAAACTGACATGTCATGGGAGGAAGCAAAGCGATTCGCGGATCATATAAAATCTTGAAAACGTTGCGTGGATTATATGATCAAGAAAAAATTAAACACGGCTTAGCATGTCTGAAATAATGGATGAATCATATAACAAAAATAATCAAAAACACTAAAAGTAATCAAACTCACTAACGCAGACTCAATTAGACGATGGTTGCACATACAGTGGAACCTCTCATAACGAGCACCTCGTATAACAAGTAATTCGCATAACGAACAAAACAGATTGTGAAAAAATGCTCCCTTAACGAGCGACATTTCGCATAACGAGTTTTGGAAAGATTGCTTTCACATGGTTGCTTGTAGGGCTTCCAATTAACCGGACTTAAACGCTAACCGGTTTTCGGTTTTTTTCTGACAAATAAACCGGGTAACCGGTTTAAACCGAAATATCATATATTTTGTTTAGGTAGGTATGCAAAAAAGTCGTAAATTTTTTCAATATTTGGCATAACATCTAATACTCCAATTTCAAACAAAAAAAAATATTTATCTTAATGGGACTCTAGTTACCAACCTGCTTGCCACGACAAAGTAACGATACTAGAACTTGAAACTAACAACAAGAACACAGAAGGTAATATATGTAACAATTACTATAACATATGAAAAAATATTTTATGACAAAAAAATATACATCAAATAAAAAAAATAGAGAACAATGTTTAAATGCAAATCACCTGGTAAAACAAGACATCCAATGTTTAGACAAAAATAGAGTAGAATACCAAAATATTAACTTTATTTATTATGTATGTCCCAACTCTCAATGTGGAGCATATGAATTCAACAAATATATTTTCGGCGAGAACTGTTTGTTACTCAGAGAGAAAAGATTGAAGGTTATAAATTTGGTTATAGAGAAACATGGACAACTTTGAGACAGAAGTAGATTATTCTATAAAATGTATGTATATATGTAAATGTTTGTCATATTTTGTGAATTGTTTCCTATATTACGCAATAAATTCATTGTAAAACATTTTTCTTTTTGTAAAAAAAAAACAATGAAAAACAAGAAAAAAGTATTTTTGATAAAATGCGGTTAACCGAAGGAAATAAACCGGTTTTCGGGTTTTTTCAAAACACGTTATCGGTTTAAACCGGTTTGGAAGCCCTAGTTGCTTGCCTCAAGATGATTGACAAGGCTCGGGAAGGGGTTACCAAGAGAACCCTCACTTCAGCTTGGAAGAAGCTTTGCCAATGAGCGTTGTCGAATGTGATTTTGAGGGGTTTGAAACAGTACCTGTGAAGTCTACAATTAATGAGATTGTATCTTTGGCCAATACCATGGGACTGGAGGTGGATAACAACGATATTGATGAGCTTTTATCGTTTTTTACGAATCGAAATCGCATTCCAGGTTTTTTTCTGGCATGGAACGCATTATTGTATTTTACATTGTTTTATGTGGGAAAAATTGTTTCGCATAACGAGTATTTCACTTAACGAGTAAGATTCTGCAACGAATTAAACTCGTTATGAGAGGTTCCACTGTATTTGCATCCTAGTAGGGCAAGAAAACCCTCACTCTAACTTCTAATACAGATATTATATTAAATAGAAATAGGGTAAACTGAACTAAGAAAGTCATGCAAAATTGATGGATGTGTTTTAGGATTCAGGATTTCTAAAAATATGTGATTCGAAGCAAACAAACATGGCCGCGTACAGCGTTTGGGAGTTATTCTTATGTGGAATAGATAACTTGTTTTTACATACAGAAGTTGAATAAATCTGGATTGTTTCGCAAACAGTACTGTAAGTCAACTGGCTAATTGCCTTTTTATTGGTCTCTTCCTTCTTTGTGTAAAGTCATTATTATGTTTAGACGACGAGCGTAAAACGCAGCAGTTGCGTAAAATAATACTCCTACAACGTTAGCGGTGACGTTGCGTGACGCTATTTGTAGCATTCTTCAAGAAAGTCGCGGAGAAGCGCGACATGATGATGACCGATAATTGCATAGTATTATTACAGGGCAGGGTTTGCCAAACTATGAAGCCGCAACGCAACCCTAGTTAGCAGGGCTGTGGAGTCGGAGTCGCGGTATTTTGACCGGAGTCATAGTCATGAAAAATTAACGGCTCGATTTTTTTTGAAAAATATATTTAATGATGTGTATTCAAACAAAATAAGTCAAAGTGTTGATATTTCATGCTTGGCTGACTAAAAACGATCTGATGGAATATATACATATAAGTTAAAATAAATAAAAAATTGGTTGTCTGTAAAGTCGGTTTACGGACGATAGTTTAACGTGACAACGTCATAAGAAAACATTGATGAAATGATTGCATACTTTTATGAATAAAATGGAATCATTTTTATTGAATTATCATTATTTTGTATGGATACGAAGAAGGAGTGAAATGAAATCTACAATTTTTTATTGATATATTTTATTCGCACTCATTAATTCAAATATGTTTATTACTTTGATGAACAGTTTATTTACAAGTAACAATGTGCTAGAGATAAATGCGGCACAATCCGAACGGTAGGCCGATCGTGCCTCTCTATCGCTTATCCGCGCTCTCGCTCGCACGCTTGCCTTCGGCGCAACGCAACAAACGGGACAATGAGTCATGTTTTTTCGTGCGTACGGCGGGCGTTCATCGATTTATAAGACGTTGTCACGTCAAAATGAAAAATCTTCTCGGATTAGGAGTCGCCTTTTTTTACACGACTCCACAGCCCTGCTAGTTTGTATTGAGTAAAAATTCGCGACACCAAAGGCATTGAGAGTTCACAACATTTTTTTAAGCCATGTCCGCTTCCCAATGTTGAGCATATTGTGAACACCCAATGGAGCACCACATATCAAACGTTCTCTTTGGAGAATGAGCAGGACCGGCTCGAGAATTTCTGGGCCTGTATGCGAGACACCTCGAAAAACTATATCTTAATTAGTGGAGAGTGCTAAAATGTTAGTTCGGCGCCTATGCGCCTGTGTATGCTACACGTGCGCCTGTGTTCGCTGCAGTTTTTGCATACGCCACGAGCCGGCCCTGGCTATGAGAATAGGTTGGAATTAAAAAGGGATAGTACCTAGTAAGCTCTTCGTTTTCTCTACTTCCTATTTTAGAATTCCAGAATCGGACACAGACCAGGTTGCTGTAGAAAAAGAAAGCATCCATATCTTGGGATACAAATAGATGGACGAAACAATGAATTGGATGAATGGCCAAAGGTCGTTTATAACATGAAATACGCGATATTTATAAATGTTATTTTACATAATATATATTTTTTAAAACCATGCCCGCTCCCAACGTGGAGAATATGGACACCTAAGTATAAAAAAAATAATATGATAAAAGTAGGGATAAAAAGATATAAGTGGGATATGAATTGTGGTTAGATAATCGTTCTCACTGCACCCCGTTTTTAGGATCGAATAGGATCGGTTGGATGGTGGTAGAGAATTTAAGGCCAAGGAGACATCCATGCATACTAACAGAAATTTATAAACCAATTGAAAATTTTATCCTCAATGGAAATCGAACCCGTGAGCTCGTTAACCGAAGCCAAAGACTTTAATCACTCGACCACAGACCCAGCATTACATCCATATTAATATATACTACTTAAAGTACCTATTTATTTTCACTCCAATTGAAACGAAAAAATATTATAAAAATCCCAGACATAAGTGTACAGATATGAATTTAACGCTATGTGTAAGAGACAAAGAAGCAGGTGGGACTCGATCGAATGCCCCCGCACCGGGCGCCGTTTGAAAGGGACGCACCGTTGGTAATGACTATTATCATAGGTCATGACAATAACTAGTGCAGTGGACAAATTATTAATTACGCGTTTATACTGTACGAGATTTTTTTTAAATGATCAATCATCTTTAAATCAGCCACTACCATTATCGATATTCTTTGATTCGGAGAAATCACACGTGGACATCAAAAAAATATATTTTTATTGCTGCGGATATATAAAATACTTTTGATGGATTCGACGATTTATTTCAGGACAGTTATTATATTGTAAATACACGTGACACGTTTCACTTCTTTGAGAAGCATAGGTTTAAAATGTTTAAGGAGTGAGTATGGATTTAACGGCTGACCGGGCTTGGAGATGATAAGGATTCAACACCGACATGATTGAGGAAAGAACGATGTAGAACTTCGTACATGTTTACAATACCGAAATAGTCAATAGTAGAAGCAAATATCTTTATTATACAATGCCTAGATGTGACATTTTTCATCCTTAGTTTTCACCGGTGGGCTGCCAATACGTTAACAAGGGGCTCGCCTAATCTCGAAGCAATTCTCGGTGTTCTGGAGAAGGAGCGAACTTGCCTAATACTCCTATACAATTTATATGCAATACTTTAATTAGCTATCGATTGTTACTTAATACACTTATAATATGTAACAATGTGCAATTTAACGTAAACTTATCAATCTAAATAGCTAAAAATGTACTACTGTGTATACTGAAGCTATCGTAGATAATATATAAGTCAAAAATTCCAGTTATATACTAGTTTGATCTGAAAATATTGTTTTCTCATATATTAACAAGGGGCTCGCCAGCCGTAGTAAAATTTAACAAGGGGCTTGCGCGAGCCCCCTCGAACCCACCCCTGCTAGTTTTAAATTAATATATTCTACGCTAATTTGATTGAAAGAGTCATATCCTCTTAACTAAAAGTAGATCTTTTTTGAAGTGCATAATTTCGATTGCTTGCCATGTTACCTAAGTATCTTCTATATAACTAAATATGTATTCTTATTTTGCCCAATCGAGATATCCGACCAAAAATGCAAAATCTAATTGAAACATTCTTTGTTCACATAATGGTATTAATAACTACCAATTCAATGAGAACCTCTTTTCGCAGACAATATTAGACTAGTGAAAGTCTTTGAAAGATTAAATAATAATATTTTTAAATCTGATCGATTTTTACATAAAAAAATAAAAAAGAGGCCGAACTCGTTAATTTTTGTTTCTGACTGCGGTAAAAAAAACTGACTCCACAACTCTGATTACACAGTTCTGTTTTTTACTCAAAAACATGTCCACTTGACAAGACACAGTAGTCGAATTGTAACTATCGTATTTGCATTCTAGTTCTTCATTTTTGTTGGTCTGGGGGGGGGGGGCGCCAATCCATTGTTCTGCGGTGGCGCCCAACGGTCGGCTCGCTTCGGACACAGTTCAATTAAATTGTTTTCCGGTCGAATCCAAATGATAATGAAGATAATTATTTTATTGTTGACTGTTCACTACTGACGGATAAAATCTTAAAGGAGGGGGGATGCATTTTAAATATGTATTCGAAGGTATATGCACATTTTCCGATGCCTTACTCAAATAGTGCATATGGACTTGCTCAAAATAGGATATTATGTTACAACTGTTTGTTATTGAGTTGTGTATAAGATTAGAGTTTTTCGGCCCGGACATTCAGATACCAAATTTATACTTACATATTACATTTTTAGTTGTATTATGTGAGTATCATTCGTTAAATTTATCTCACTCTTTAAACATTTTAAACCTATGCTTCTCAAAGAAGTGAAACGAAGCATATAAATATGTAGTTTCCTAATTAATTGTAAATGAATTTCACCGTTAATTGGATTTCATAATTGATTGGATTTGGTAGTTTTTTTTGCATAATAATCATATACTCATTGATGATTACAATGACTTATTGTTAGTGTTGTGAATTTTTTGATGAATCGAACAACAGTTTTACAAACTGTTTTACGTATGCACGCACTCACTGTCCCAATAAAATTCGTCGATGGCACCGATGCTAACCCCCTCCCACCTATTATCTTTGGTTCGCCAATGGACTGTTGGTTTTGATGTTGAAAACACCGAATCGGCCACGCGGAACTGCCATAGGCGCCTAACTGCTTCTGAACTGTCAAATGCTTAGTCGTAGGGTTGGGACAAGCGATAACTTCCTGTCATACTTGACAGCTTACGAGGGAAACTTTTTTGAAAAAAGTAAAAAATAAATACTTTATTCATAAAATGCCATTGTAATAGCCGTTGTTATAATATTAATTTCATTTTTTTTTCAAATTCAATTATTGGTCTTCGTTTACCGCGGTCATATGTTTCATCGAAAACGTGTACTGTTGTTCCGTGTAATCATTTTCCTAGTCGGTTTTGCATTATGGACGGCGTTCGTGAAATCAACGGTTGTATACACAATACAGGTGGCGGTGGGGCAACCGAGTTGTATTTTCCTTTCCTCGATAGAAAATTATGTATATCTGTAAAACACTTCCAGCTATCTTCTCAACGGAATACTAAACGCGTCACGAGGAACATGACAGGCCAACGGAAACGGAAACACCCCGTGTTCATAAACGCGAATTCTATTATTATTTTTGTCTTGCAGTTTTCCTCGGCGAGACGTTATAGTTTTTAAATATAGAATGCACTTGTAACATTCCGATGCGCTTTTTTCCGCCATAAAATCACTCGTCCAAATAACGATGTTGCCGCACGTTAGAAAATTAATAGCCTGCTGAGGAATTTCATACTATCAACCGAATCTTTATGGATAGGAATTTTCTATAGAAACAAAGCGTTTTATTGTGGTTGGTAAACAGATATATCAACGTCTCTATACAAGGATTTCCTTGTTTTGTTGGACGCATTATGAATAAACTTATTTATTTATCAAGTTACTTAACAATTTTACTGTATTTCCTCAATTACAAGCATTTTTTTTTATGATTATTTTGATGTCACTAATTTCGGACTATTTCTTGGAATCAATGATGTTTTACAATCGCATTCAAAATTCTAAAATTAGAAAGTAAAAATACGCTAGGATGTGCAAAGTGTCAGCTTCCTGAAATAAAATAGTGTAAAGGCGGAAACATACTGCCGACACCCGACGCCACGTAAGCGTGTTAGATGAGATCATAGCTACATATTTGCCATTGTATTGTATAGAACAGGAACGCACTGCCAACATCCAACGCGACGCGACAGCAGTGCGTTCCTGTTTCATACAATACAATGGCAAATATGTAGCTATGATCTCATCCAACACGCTTACGTGGCGTCGGGTGTCGGCAGTATGTTCCACCTTAATACTCCCTAAAAATGCTACGCCTCCTAGGTATGCCCTTGATGACACAGACGATAATATTTTGATTTTTAATAATTGGATACTAAATCCCATGCAGCTTACGTATCTGATGGTTATAAATATTAGGGCTTGCATTACCGGTAAGCTCGTCGAAAACTGGCCATCGGTAATTACCGGTAATTTAAATTGAACACTAATTACCGAAAATTATTTTATCGTGAATTAAGTACTGATACAAGTATATTATAACGAAAGATTATTGAAGATATGCATCCGTAATGTGGAATTTTGTTTTTCATCTCTAGCAACATTGAAAGACGAATTGCAATAGTTACTGTTCACACTGGTCTCATCTGCTATCCATCACCAAAACGACTACTCCGGAGCTATATTATAAGAACTGAATACATATTCACTATAATTTTATTGTATCCAGTGGTGTAGTGCTAAATTAAAAAGTTTGGGAGTGCTGATTAATTAAAATATTTTAATACTCTCTAATCGCAGAATTTCCACAAAACGTCTATTATTAGAGAAATCATTTTATTATCGTAAAAATAAACATCAATGGCAAAAAATCCAAATCGTCCAGAAAAAGTGTGGGAGCGCCGACCCCACACGCCCTCGCCCCACTACATTATTGATTATATCCCTACCTCATAACTACAACGAGGTATTGATTTTTACTTGATTTTCAATGTTTTTAAGACAGTTATTTAAAATGATTTTACATTTCCTTGTATAAATTTAAATTCATCCCAATTATACAGAACAAGATTTTTTGATTTTTGTTTAAAGATATGATTAGAACTTGAATTAAATTTTCTTAACAATTATCAAATCAGCTGTATCTAGTTTTAGTATTAAGGTGGCGATATTTAATTATCTATATATACTATAAAAAAAAATATTACAATAATCAATAAGACGGATAGAATAAATCCTATTGGACATCACTGAAAAACCCATCTGGGCTTTGAATATTTTATTACTATGTATCTTGTAATACTTCTACAAACTTAAATTCTCACTGTGATATAACTATTTACTTGCTTTATAAATAGTAAAAATGACGACATAATTATCTGTTAGATTTTTTTAGAAGTCACAGATGTTTTGCATCCAAAAAGACTGCTTACTAACTAAATTAAGTAATGGCATTGAATCATCTGCATTGCGATCAAGGTAATGATTTCTTTATGGTAGATCTTTATATTTTATAGATTATGCATAATATTAAATGTTGCCAAGCACAGTTACGCACAAAATAATAAAAATATACTTTATATCTAAAAAAATATATTTTAAATGAGGAAAGAAATATATTTCACACAATATTGATGGTCAATAAAATTATTAATGTCATTTTAATTGAAAAATTTGGTTTTAGTTGGTAATATTTGCTATTAACTTAGTATACCGTATTTCCTCGACGGAGAGACGTGTTTTTTTTCTTATTTTGGTGACTAAGAATCCGGGGTGCGTCTAATTATGATCGATGACGTCTTTCGGTTACTTCCAAAAATGTAAAATATATTTTTTCAAAGAAATGCTAAAATATTAAATTGGATTCACAGAAGTTTCAGGCCCTGAAAATTGTCTTATCATTATACAACAAGATGTTTATTATATTTTTGTAATTGCTGTTTAAAAATAAAGGTGGCATTCTCGCTCGCAATAGCCGGCTTTATACCCATACGCTTTCACATGCGATTGGGTGGATGTTTTTGATTTAAATCGAAAGAAAATGTTTGTAAACGATGTGTAGAAGAGTTCTTTCTCGTTTAAAATAGCAAACAATACCCGATGTGCTTTACAACGAGAGAAAATTCTTAACATACCTCGTTTGCACACATTTTCTCTCGTTTTCTAGCTTAAATATTTATCATATAAAATTGATTATTCCACGTATTGTGTATCAAAATGTGACACGTGTTTCGCCTCTTTCAGAGGCATCCTCAGACAACTACTTTCGCAAATGTTTGCTTAAGTACGAATGATTTTAATTTTACTATTCTGATATATTATAATAAAGATCAAAATAAAATGGGAGGGGATGATAGAAAAACAAACAAACGATAATTTTATATTATACCTTTATTTTATATTAAAATGAACTTCCACAAAGTTACCGCCGAATCCATCGAAAGTATTAAATATGTATCAATGTCATGTAGAAGCGCCTGTGGATAAAGCTGGATAATGTAGAGCAGGCGTTGTCAACTGATGGTCCGCGAGGAAATTTTGGTGGTCCGCAGAGAAATCTGACATTATTTTATTTTTTTAATCCTATCACCAGAAAAAAAAATCAACTGAATCTCGAAGGGCAAAAAAGGTTGGACACCCTTGATGTAGAGAATTTAGACCAGAAATGCTCGACCCGCAGCCTTCGTGTTTTAGGATACATTTTTAGAAGTAAATCATTTCATTTCATAAATGTGAGCAAGCTTTTTTTTAATGAAGCAGAATAAATAGGTTTACTGAAGAAAATTTCTATTCGATTTTGTGGCTGAACACTACGAATATTAATTCTAATTCTAAAGAATGACTCTCAAATTTCCACATATCACATTATCTTTGAAATTATACGTACGATGTATTTCGTGAATATATTTTTTTTCTAATTGATGACTTTAAGTTTCATTTTCCTTGTGGCCCGATCACATTACATTAATTTAATCTGGTCATTTGTAGAAAAAGGTTGTGCGTGCCAGATTTATATGTCACTTTTAGGGTGTTCACTGTCAATACTTGGTGGAAAGGCATTATAGTAAAAACACAATATTCCTTTGTACTTCATTCCACTTTATTTATTAAATAAAGTGGAATGAAGTACAAAGAAATATTGTGTTTTTGCTAAGATTTATATGTACTCATAGTAGAGCTTATCTCAACAGACATTTTTTTTCGAGATAACTTATTACTCAGTTGCTCAACCTCTCTCTTCTTCCAATAGAGTAGGAATATAAAAATACGACTAGGGCAGGACTAGTTGTTCGATAATCGCTCTAACTACACCCTTTTTGAGACCAGAAGAGTGGGTTGAAATATCATACATCACAGACATTACCGCTTTCGAACAGAAGTCAGTAAATCGATTGCAAAATCACTTTATTAAACCGGACATTTTCGGATTTGAGCTCGAAACCAACGAGTCGATCACTCGACGATGAGCCGATTAGAGTCAAATTATTCTTCAATAAATCAGAGCTATCTTCTATTTTATTTTTGAAAGGTTTATTTTAATTATTTTGGTAGCATCTATTAATATGCGTGTTTTAAAAAATTGTTATTTGCGAGTCTGTCCTTTTTTGCAATTGTCTTTTGTTTGGCCGGTATTGAATTTGTATTTTGAACCGATGACACTCGATTACGCATCCAAAAACAATCTCCATTATTGGAGTAATGTTTTCCTGGTGGGAAAGCTGACTCATGAATCGTTCTTTATTTGATATTGTGTGGCCTACACTTGGAAATGTAAGACGCAATTTATGTTCATTCTTATTTGCATTTTGTGGGCGGTCCTCTGCATCGCTTACTAACTAAATATAACGACTATACTTTACTATCACACGCATGAAATCAGCGCTAAACTCAATTCGTTAAATCTATAGGTTCTTTCAATAATGTTCATCGTGGCATGTGTTGTGTGGCACGTAGCGCCGTCCTTTGGAACCACATGTTATCGGTATTTATATCATCTAGTTTAGGCCAAAAAAAGTTGCTTATCATCGATCTGTTGCGCTCGCCGTTGACGATTATGGCAATGCCAGTTTCGTTTTGGAAGAAGTGTGGACCGATGATTCCTCCAGACCAAAATCCGCACCAAACAGTGACTTTCTCGAGATGCATTTGGTGCTGGTGTATCTCGTATGGATTTGTATCGCTCCGAATCCGACAGTTTTGCTTGTTCACATGTCCATTCATCCAAAAATAGACCTCGTCTCTAAAGATGATGAACGGAGCAGTGACTTTAATAATACAATTTGATGATTTGCCGTACTTGTTACGTTACGTACAATTGACAGCAAATTTGACAGATATCACTTTAACAACATGGCTGCTATAACCTAACAAATTTCGAGCGTTCCAATTGGAAGACCCCATACAATGACTTTTTAGGTAGTGTTCCAGAGATGACTTTTTTGATTTAACTGAAACCTGATAACGATGATTAAATTTTAAAGTCGTATCATTAAAAGTACAATTTGGCTATTATAAGCTAACTGGTTAATTTTCTTAAATCAATTTCAATATAAAATTTAATTTCGTTACAACAGAAGAATAAGCACCTTTCCGCCGAATAGTTTCAGTTAAAAAAATGAAAAATAAAATAATTTAAATATTTGTAAGGTGTTTACGGTTCATTTTTAATGGTCGGTTGTGATAAATAAAATCGGTGAATTTAAAATTGCTTCATGCAAAATCAGAAATCTTACAATGGAGCATTCAAAATGTCAAGGTGTGAAAAGTGTACCATTATCTGATTCGCGTTGGTTCAATAAATTAGGAAATGTACAATTCAACCGCCGCCAAAGGCTTTACTTATATCATTTTTAAATCATTAAAATAAACATTTTATTTATGTAAGATGTGTCAAAACTACTATCGAAATGAAAAATGCGTTGAGAAATTATTGGTCTGTTACTCTCGGCTGCTTATAAAGATCTCGTATATACACGTTTCGTATCCTCCATGAAAATTCACCTCTCACTCACTCTCTTGCGTGTTGGCAAACCTGTGCCGTCACGCATTTCTTACTCACGTTGGAGTGAGTAAGAGATAATGCTGGACACACACGATCATTCCGAAATGCAGAAACGTCGGGTAATAAAACGATAAAATGAGACGTTAATTGTTTTTAGCGATGCAGTGTTTCGAATGGCCACAGACGAAGAACAGAGTTCACCACCTCAACCGCCTAAATAAAAACACTCCTAATAAGTAAACTGCCGTAATTTGAATTTTGGCTACTTTGAGTTATGAATGAAGCTTAAACAATTTCATCTTTTCCATCGTCGGAGAAAACTGCGGTTTTATTTGAAATACATTTCACGAGACACCCAAAACTTCAGTATAATTTTAAATACGATGACTAAAAATTGCAAAATAGCACTAACTACAATACCCGGAATAAGTACAAAAGTGTTCCATTGATCGTTTCATATTGTCATGATTATTATTTCCAATTGCAAACAGACAGCAATGACAACGAAAATGAAAAATTGTATTAAATATGAATTATAGCTTTAGCTTCGCAGAAATCATTGGAAAAATACATATTCTTCATACTAAATTCACTTCAAATGCACGCAATTGAGTCCGTTTCAGTTAAAATCGACAATATCAATAATTGATATAATCAAACATTATAAATTAAAGATTTCTATTTTTATAATTCTATTTTGGTAAAAATTTTAGTCTTATGTTTAACTACTATGAATTGATGAAGTATATAATTAGTTACATTTTCGTTTATGTTTTATTTTGCATTGTGAACAAGCATACTTGCTTAAAACCTTGGCTCGAAAGAATCTTTTGTTTTCTGAAAAATTAAAATTATTACATACGGCAGTCGACCTAAACAGTAGCGAAAATGCAGCAAGCATCTGATTATATGTCAAGTTCAGCACACTTTGGTGACTTGATGAATAGAGCTATTAAGTGTTTCTACCATCGATTTTACTTCCAGGGGTGTACTTAAATAAAATTGGTCATATTAAATATATGTGTAGAGTCAAATTCGTTTTAATGTTTTTTATAGACAAAAAATCGATTTATTTTAAGATTATTTACCTAGCTTGTAGTGTAAATGTGCTATATTTGTTTTTGCGAAGTAGCACATAAGACGTTATTATTGATTTATATTATGTATGAGTATAATAAATACCCTAAAAAATAATGAATCTCTTTTGTTCTTATTCTACGCTTATTTTATAACAATCAGAACCGGTTTCAACATTTCACCACGAGCATTTTCAACTAAAAAAAATATATGCCATATTCCTGGTTCTGATGACAATAAAAAAATTGTTCTATTATTTTTCAATATAATGCATTTCTAAGTAGAGACATTGAACACTTAAAAATTGATAATTAGTCAATGTATCGTTTTTCGATTTACATATAAATATGTAAGTACGAAATATGAAAATTTCACATTCCAAGAACTTCATCCGCCCCTGGAGTATTCACTTGTGTGTATTCATTTATTGACATTTTTTCATCACAGACGCCTTGCATTGCAGGATAGCGAACCTATGGCACGCGAGACGATTTTGCAAAAAAATAAAGTGATAATACAAAAAAATCAAAAAAGTTTTAGAAATAGTGTACAAAAAATTCAAAGCATTTGAAACTTAGTTACAAATATTTAAACATTATATAATGAACATAAATTTCAAGTATTTTCCTAACCTAAAAAAATACATGATGAATCTGGATATTAATGAAAAGCCGGATGTAGGGAAAATAATAGAACAATTTGAAAATGCTTTAGAAGGAACAATATAACAATTTTCGGGAAGGTTTGCTCAGTTTCGACAACTTATAGGAACTAAAAGATCTATTATCCAGTGCAACAGTGACAATTTTTTCATAGACTTATTCCTGTGAATCATTATTCTCTTCAATGAACTGACATTATCAGACATAATCATACATAAATCAGACATAAGAAGTAGACTAACAAACGAAAGTTGTATTTCTTGTATTGTATTAAAAGCTACCAACTGTGAACTCGATATAAAACATTTAGCATCTAGCATCCAACAGCAAAAATCTCAATAATAATAAAGTTTTGAAGGTTTTTTTTAAATTTTAGTCTTTTTTATTTTGCCATTAATAGTCATGTGTCATTAAGTAAATTAGACATTTTTTATTTCCATGGCATGTGTTAAAATATATATTATTATATATTTGAACACATGCCATATTATTAAATTTTTAAAAAAGTGGCACTGAAACTTAAAAAGGTTCGGTACCTCTGATATATTTTTCTTACTCATAAACATACATTTTTATTAAGCTGAGTATATGTTTTGACTTATTTATTACCATTTGTCTGAGAACGAAGAACAAAAATAAGTAGGTACATATATTTTTAACCCTTTGAGGAGTATGGCAAAATATGGTAAATATTTTGGTTTCTAATGCTTATTGCCATTTTCTTGGTTTTAATTAAAATGTCATTGTTTTTTCACATATGGGTAAAAAACATTTTTATCTGTGATTTTTGATGATCGCGTTATTTTTATTATTTGTTGCAAATGAACAAAACAATTTTGTAAAAAGGTTAAAACATATTTGTACTCCTAATCCTAATTTAGTAAAAATAAACTCACTACTCAAAGGGTTTAAATCAAAACGATAAAGCAATATCTGCCGATTATGAAGCAATATTAACAATTTCTTAATTTGATAAGTACTATTGAAAATATTATATATATTTATGAAGAATTTGTACATGCGGAATCTATGAATATATGTATAATCGCATATTTTTTTAAGAGAACTAACAAACAGTGTCGTAGAAAACATTTCTTAAAATAAACTTTATTACGAGTCTATATAATCATACAGAGATCTTGCTAAGACAGAACAACCGGTAAGCTAATCGTTCTCACTGCACGTTGCTTTATAGATCGGATAGGGGGATGGAATTTTAGATACCGTAAATATTTATGTATGAAAAATATTACTCTTATGTACTGATTTCACATTATTTCAATAACGATTGTAACCGGCTTCGTTCGTTACAGACATTATAAACTGATGAAAATATAAATCAATACTGTAACACAATATAAATAAACTTAAGTGGGAGGGATTGTATCTTTTTGCATAATATATACGTCCAATTCTGATGGAATAGTTTTTCTATAACTTGATTATAGAGTACTAGAATCGCATAATTAATATTTTTTTATAATGTACTTGCAATTCAAACTACTTATTATTGGATTTTAATTAAAAAATATATACATATGTATATGATATACCTACACTTCGACTTGAACTTCCAACCTGTTGGATATTCTTTCATTCCGCAAATGTTTGCAAATTGTTTTGTTTTATTTAGAAATTTAAACATTTTTACTCGTATGTAATGGGTCATAAAGTATGAATGGAGATGTATAGTTCTTTTAAGTGACGTTTTAAACGTTTGAATATCGGGCGTGATGTAGTTAGCAAACATAATTCACTCGATTTTGACTTTAATGAGCTTGATTTATAGCATGAGCTGAACTTTTAATGAGAAAATAAGATTTTTCGCGCTCGTCAGTGGCCGGCCTTAAATCAATTTCTGTAACTGTTCGTAATGGTATTCGAGCCAGTGATTGACGCGACCGAATCTAAACAGCAACAGGTTACAGAGCACCTGACATTATTAGAATAACCAGGGCTGACGAATCTCTCTCTTCCTACTCCCCATCACCCGTTATGGATTTACATACCCTTACGTATCGCTCACCACAGCAGCGCTAAGCGCTTGTAAATAAGTGCCAGGTGTGTCTTAACATTTACAAAAGTCACTTTTAGGGTGTTCACTGTCAATACTTGGTAGGTATTATATTAATAATTTCCAAAATGTTTCTGAAATGTCCAACGTGTTGGGATCTAATATAGCCTTTTTTGTTATTACTGTCATTTGTTGATGAATTTCTTTTTATTAGTTAATCCGTTATCAGCTTATGTGCTTTATTGTTTCTGGGAACCGTGTTTAAATCAATTGATGTGTGTAAAAAAGTAGTATTCGTTATTGTTAGTTGACCGTGTAATTTCAAAATCGTGTAAAAAAGAGTTAAGTGTATATAAAATGATACGGGTTCAATATTACACTGTTGAACTGTACTGTTATTAGTAAAAAAAAACATAAAATAATCCCATGCAATGGAATTTTACTGAATAATAAAATAAAAATAATAAAAGATTTTTAGTACTTTTTCCACCTAAAATTTATTTGATCAGGACCGGTTTCGCTCCTCACGAGCATTATCAACTGAACAACTGAATTATCAGTTGATAATGCTCGTGAGGAGCGAAACCGGTCCTGATCAAATAAATTTTAAGTGGAAAAAGTACTCAAAATCTTTTATTATTTTTATTATAATGCCATTCCACCAAGTATTGACAGTGAACACCTTAAAAGTGAATAATAAAATAATCGAAAAATATTTGAGGAGGCTAGCGTAAATGCCCAGAATGTTGTAATTATATGAACCTACAATAATTAATATCGAAGAAAACGATTGCAAAGGAACACTTACATATTTCGCATTAAAAACAATAAATGGTTATTTGGTATTGGTTGAGAAATTAAGCACAAGAAAAATATTTAAAAATTTACTCGCCAAAAGTAGATAATTGTTTATTATTAGTTCTTATTAGAGTGGCATTCTGCATAACAGAATAGGCTTAATCGGCATGGGACATTTTCGTTACGTATGTATAAAAAAAGCATCAGAATGTATGTCCAATATGTCAAATTGTGCTAAGCACGATCACTCTTTTTTATCAAAATGAGGACTGTCTACTTTCTGCATAAGCACGTCAAATTAGTTTCCACATCATAAATCATCACATTTAATTAATTGATATGTAGACACCCCTTCCTCCAAGCTAGACACAAATAGTTTAAAATAAACATAAATAAAATAAACACCGTATAAATTACATCGATTAATTATTATTAATACAAATGCATGTTATAAATTAATTTATTCATTATACTATGTACTAAAATCATTTAAATAACTAATCTTTAATGTAAACAGTTGGACAATGCGTAGGCGAATGATTTGACTATCCAACATAACATATAAAATAATTTACCAATAAAACACATTCATTTTATTTCACATCCAAATAAATGACAGAAATTTTCCAATAATATCGTTACAAGTCAAACAGCTTTACGCCAACCGGTTCTGAATTGCATCCAATGACACTGGAAACGTTTTCAGGAATTATTCTTGAATTATGGCTTTGTTAACATTAGGAAATAAGTTGAAAACAAGAAGTTTTAATGTCTTTCCTTCAGTTGTTGTAATTTATGTATTTTCCTTTACAGGTAAGCCGATTACAACCTCGCGAAATAGATAACGAGGGAATAAACCGAACTCTGCACCGAGGTAAGTATTCATTTATTACCATACTGTCAGTTCGTTTGTTGCCAACATTAACCACTCAATCCATCAAAGCGGTGCTTCCCAAACTTGTTCACGTTACGGCCACCTGAAACTGAAAAAGTAATCCACGGAACCTCCTGAAAAAAAGATGTTATCAAAATCTTTATTTGGCATTAAATACTACTTATAATACATATATGTTTGTATTCTATTACAACAAATAGGAACTTACTGATATTTTTTTTTTTTTTTAAAGTACACTTATATGAAACTTGAAAAAACAATTTAATGAGATGGATGCGGTTATATGTTTTCACATAACAAATCAATATCTGGTTCAATGTCCGAAATGCTTACTCGAGCGGAATCCTCTTAAGTTTTGTGGAAAGGCATGATGACCTGTGCTTATTTTCAATAAAAGTAATGACGAAAATGCTGTTTTACATAGCTATGTAATCGAAAAATGAATAAGGATTACCGAGGCTTCTTTTACAACAGTTGTCACCATATCTAAAATTCTGAAATACTTTTTTAAGACCTCCGCAGAAAACCTTCGGACCCCAGTTTGTGAAGCACTTCATTAAAGGGTTTGGTTATTACAGCACGATGTTTCAGAATGTAAAAAAAATCTTCATATCGCTACGTCAGTGTTTTTCAACCGGAGGCCATAGAGAAAAAATAATTTCGGGGTGCCACGGCACAGTTTTTGGAGACCACTGGCAAATATCCATAAACTCCCAAGTCTTGGAAATCCAGCAGCGACAAAATATTTATAAATTTTGGGAAATCCGTAAATTCCTGCCAATGACAAAATGTTTTTTGAAACACTTCAAAACAGGTTCGTGGGCCACGGAAAAACGTCAGACTCAAAAGGGGCCACGACCCCAAAAAGGTTGATAAACTATGGTCTACGTCAGTGCTTCCCGCGTGCGTCAGTGCGGATTATTTTTTTTCCGATTTAGGGGGCCGTGGAATGAAAAGTTTTGGGAAGCACTGGTCTACGTGACGCTATTGTTTTCAACTGACTTCAGTATATAGCTGATCACTCGCATCACCAAGTCTTATTTTATAAAAAGAATAATGAATGCAGGAAACTGTCCTTTGGAAATAGAATCCTTCAACGCACAAACGAGCTCTTCTTGCGTTTTTATAACTCAGCCACCAGCTTTGTGATTAATTACACGTAATAAAATTTAAATAAATTAATTTGAAAGAAACTCATTTACCTGGTTTTTCCACTGTTAATAGAATATAGGTGAGCATTTTATATCTTATTTCTAGTGTAAGAAGACTGATTGCAGGCTTTAGAAATAAAATACCACATCATTACAATGTTAACTGTTATCAAATATAAAAAAAATCTTATTTTTGCGTTCGATTTGGCAAAAAATAAAGTTGACTTAGTTAGACCTTAAGAGTCCTTAGACTTAAGTAATATGGTAACATTGTATAATTTGTTCATATTTTATTAGCAATTATCAATTTCGTAATCGTAAGTTGCTTGATAGCGCATTTAATGTTTGTTTTCATTTTGCGGGAGTGACTATTTCAAAAACATATTCAATTAAAATGCTTGGTGCATTTGCGCCATCGATTTGTTATTGCGTTTTAGCTGCAAGACACATCGTTTATTAAATATCTTTCACCGTGAGGATATTATTGAATGATTGGTGCTCAATTACAGGGCTGCCAAAATTATATTTCGAACTAAAATATTATTCGCTGAAATTAATATAAATTATAATACCTACTCGTAATAGTGACTCTTCTAGCTTTGCTAGTTGAATGATTAAGTATGAAAATAGAAGAATAGGTTACAGGATATCCAAAATTACATAACAAAATCTTTTGATGCTTAAAAAATTAAAAGATATTTTACAGAAAAAACACGAAAAAAATATAAATCAAAATTGATCATTCGTCATTCTTTCAACACTCTTTTTAAGTAATATTTTTGTTAATTGGTTTAATGTCAGTCACTATTATTTATATTTGGCACTGGTTTTAACAGCTTAACGACCGCGGACGCGTATTTGAGTCTTTGAAAAAACAAAGGTTGCTGGCCGGCGTACGCATATATGCGTATAGGCGAAGTATCTGGAAGCTAAGAAAATTAAATTTTGTAAAGATATCTCAATTTGTTTACAAATTATAGTGAATTTAGTAAAATTACAATTTTTTAGCAAAATTTTATTTCGCCAGGTGAAATTTTATAAAAAAAACCTGCGGTCGTTAAGCTGTTAATAGTGTTTAAAGTAAATTTTAATACCCTACCATTTTTCATGAATTTAGAATTTTTTGGTTTACTTATCTCAAAAATATGAACAATTAATTTTATGAGGTTTGATACCAAGCTCCTCGTATGGTATGATGTCATTCACAACGATACACAATGAAAAGAAAGAGTAACCCAGTCAGTCCAATGGATGTAGCATCAAGGTCGAATAATATTATACACTTATTAATCTTGCATCTAAATATGTACGTAAAGTGTGTAAATGATGTAACTCTCTCAATTCATAATTATAAACAGATATTACCTAAACACACTTTATTACACATAAATAATAAACAAAATAACTAACTTAAGCTTTTCATAGATCTGGCTGGCTTCGTAAAAATATTAGTCGTTAGTCTTTATGCTATATAAAGCAAAGTAAGCTGTATAAAACTGTTAACTGAATATTGACAAACTTTGATTAAGTTAAGCCATTTTCATTTTTCAAAGTAACCAAATTGAAACTGCTGTTGCCGGTTTCATATAAACTTATATGATTGATTAAATTTAAGCACTCCAAGAACACACCAGCTGTGGATAAAGTTAAAACAGAGTTATTTAATATCGACTGTGGAAAGGAAAAAAAACGTAACCCACACATGTCAAATTTTACAGGAGGCGCAAAAAACGTGTTTTGATGATTTTGAGCCATATGCAAATTATGAATTATACACAACCCTGAAGTGCAAGGAGACTTCTAAGCTGGTGTTTAATTGACATAATCTAATATTCATTAAAGAAATTGTCTAGGAAAAACATATATTTCAGTTTTTTTTGGTGGTTTTATTTTTTTACAAGGTCATCTTTTTCAAACTTAAAAACTAAATTTAGATACTAATTCGGCATTTGCAGCTTGCATCCTTTTGATAGAATGTGTATCAAGTTTGATACATTGTGATTATCGAAAAAAAACTGTTTTGAAAAAACTGTGGGTTACGTCCTTTTTCCTTACATGTTCCGTTTTATGTCCGGACTATCTTTTGGTACTGTAGCCCTAAAACATATTTGTTAATGCTAACCAACGTTCCCTCTAATTTGTCTATTGTGTGTGCGGACCATCAATTTCTGTGAGCAGTAAATTTTCAGCAAAATAAAAAATGTCCGCGAATATGTAGAAATTTAATCAATGACGCTAGAAGTGGAAGATTTGGTGAGTTTGGTATGAGCATTAAAGCACAAATAAAATTTGGTAAAATAAACTTTTTACAATAATTCTGAGGTATGCGCGCGCACAAGCGCACACCTTAGCGGGAACATTGATATTAACATATCTAGTAAACATGAAAGGAAACCAATATTTATATAATTCTACACATGGTTGTCTAAAAACGCAACAGTGTTGTGAAACCATTCGTAATCATTTCATAAAATTGTAAAATAACTACCAACAAACAAAATAATTTGTTTTTATAAATATGTATACCGCTTTTCCACCAAGAGTTGACAGTTTAAAGTGTCAATATTCACTTTAAATGTGTTCACTGTAAACTTTTGGTGCAATGCAATTATTTTTAATAATAAAAACTTTTCCAAACTAACTAACGGTTTCGCTTACCGCTAGCATTATCAACTAACTATTCAGTGAGTTATGAGCGAAACTGGTTCTGATCTTCATAATAAAGAATGTATAATAAAAACAAACATTGTTTTATCTTTTAATGTAGCTCGTATTGTTTCGTATTTGCTCGTATTGAGCCTTCATCATTCCCAAGATATTCTATTTTACCCCATTTAAGGTAAATTAACCCGACCCCCGACCCCTGCTCAAGTATGACTGGAATGTTTCGCGCATTAACAATTGCTGCAATATCATTGTGTTTTCTTTTTTTTATTAATTATAGCTGCCTGTAGCTTAGCTTATTGGCGAGTAAAAACAGACTCCGTCGATCACTATTAAAAAAATAAAAGAATATTTCTTACAATTAACATAAAAAAGTGTTGACCCTGAATGTAAAATTACACATAGTATAACTGATATGTAGGTATTTCGCAGTGTATAGTTAGTCGATAGGTAGCTAATTAATATTCTCTCTTGGCGGTCTTGCTTCTATGCAAAACTTTATACCTTTTTTATCGCGGTTTGTTGATTGCATATATTTATATCCTTGCAGACATAAAATGTTGTACACATTTAATTCCTATTTTATATTCAATGAGACTTTATCTGACGATCGTTGTGTGTAATTAAAAATTTTCGGGATGAAAATTGATTTTCCTCAGAAATTTTCATTAATTTAATGCTTTTAGTAACTCCCGTTAGATGGCAATAAGGCATGTTTTATATTTCGCACGCACAATGTTTACTATGGATTGTAAATACTGTTAACACCATCTCCCTATCAAAAGGGTGCATCGCGCTTTGATGCTACATGGCTTTTCACAAGGTCGTGGGGTATGGTTATCAAGACATACCCAGCACATAATTTTTGTAAATCGAGGGCAGTTGGCTACCCAAATGTACCGGCGCCCTCGTTCTTGACCTTTGTCTTAATCTCCTACCATCTCAGATAAGTAGGTAGGTTACCTTTATTAATAATAAAATATGTTTCAATATTAATTAAATCATTACCTATCTAGATATAATGTTTTATCGCAACATCCCACAGTTAATTATGACATTATATTCGCAGAGGAAATTATAGAAATTAAACTAATTTAAAATTTAGTAAAAATACAACATATTTTTGTATCAATTCCACATTACTTTCGATGGATTCGGCGGTAACTTTGTGGAAGTTCATTTTAATATAATAAATTATGTGAAATTATTACAAAATGCTATTTTTTTAAAATAATGTATTTCCACCAAGAATTAACAACTTACCTAAGTTTCTTTCTTTCTACGTGTTTTGATTTATTTTACACCACAGAGGTGGTCAGCGTTGTAGTGCAAACTAAAAAGTCTGAGACCACTGAATAATTATAATATTTTAATGCTCTCTAACTGCAATGATCCAATTGCCAGACCAACATGTTAACAACAAGACGTTATTCCAATACATAATTATAAAAATATGTTTTATTACATTTACATAAAAAATAAACATTTATCGCAAAATTTTCAAATCGTCTAGAAAAGGTGTGGGAGCGCCGAACCCGCGCGCCCTCGCCCCACTTCACCAAGTATGTAAACGCTATATGCGTGGTTTGATCGAAAGTATAATATAAGAGATTTGTTATATATTTTGTCACAATATTTATATCATCCATCATACTGTAAAATAAAAGCTTTCCTTTATGTTCCCCCACTCATTTTGTTTCCGTGCGGCAGTGACGTCCACCTTTCTTACGTTTCCTAGCACAGATTGAACGACAATATAATAAAATCACAATGCATCAAACACTGAAAAAAAACATTATTTCATTTAAATACTCGTGCGGATTTCCTTGCATTTACGCGATATGAAATTAAATAACTATGGGGATGTTCTAGTAAAAATAATATAATAAAATGGTGGACTGATATTATGTATACATATTTATAGATATAACATGCTTAATGTCAGTGGCTTGCGTCGTTATATTATTATATGAGAAGCTTATTATCGAAAAATAGATTAAAAACCCCCACCGGTTAATTGCGATTGCATGACTCGGCAGTAGACGATCGACGAGCTGGCTTCAAGCGGATATTTCGATATGAAACTCTTCGATTGAGCGATGCGCCGCTCGACAGGATCCATTCCAGCGCTCTTGAAACTGTGAGGAATTAAAGAAGTTTTTTTTTACGGACACTGGCTGTTATTAAGCCTCTTAACTTCTATCCTGAAAGATGTAAAGAAAAAAAATAAATTAGAAAAGGTGTCCTCAAATGATATTTCTCTGCCCCTGGGAAGGTATGATAAATCAACAAAAAAATATTGTGAATGAAAAATATTGATTCCGGCATCTTATCCGTAACCTAAAATTCGTGTGTACGAATGCCCAACTACGTACCCTACATTAGCTATAGAACCGAAATATATGTATATGCACATGCACAAAAATTACTGACGGCTAATTTTTTGTGCATCATTGCCTCTTTTATATATTTTTCTACAAAC
This sequence comes from Himalopsyche anomala, assembly GCA_031772345.1. NCBI lineage: Eukaryota > Metazoa > Arthropoda > Insecta > Trichoptera > Rhyacophilidae > Himalopsyche > Himalopsyche anomala. Next base: position 12,011,576 of record CM062835.1, read on the forward strand.
ACATTGGTCATATTGTATGTATGTTTGGCATGACGCGGAGGATGGTGGCTTGGACGGACATGTTTATTTTTTAAATATACATACGTCTTGGGTTTTTATCATCCATCAGTAAGTGTTAAAACATGTTTTTCACTTGGTTCTTTAAGGGCCAGCAGTATTTTTTAACACCGCATGGGAAATTTTAAGTAACATATTTTACATACATTTATCAAAAAAGGAAATTTCAAAATTAATATAGGCTTAGGAAAAAATATTTGAGAAACATTATAAATTTCAAAACATTCCAGTATGCGGCCGGCCATCACCGACTATCAAAAAGATATTAGTTTATAGATTGCGGTTGTTTTTTTTATATAAACTAGCTGGCCCGACGAACTTCGTACCGCCTCAGAATCAATAAATGTTGTGTTGGCTGAATTAAATTCAGTTTGAATGAATACTCAAAATGAACTAAGTTCAATAATTGTTCAAAATTCAAAATGAAAAGTATTTAAATTACATTGAAATGATGTTATTCACGTGGCACAGTCGATAGATTTAAAGTAATGCAGTAGATCAACGATTTGATTTTGAATTGTGAAGTTTAAATGATACATATGTTTTTTCTTAGCCCCCAGAATTGCTCGTTCACTCGACCAATTGCGATTTTTGTGATTAGATGTTTGGGAACATTTTGTTGATGAAGCCGTCCTTCGTTGAGACGAAATTGCAAAAATTCGGTGGAATCGAAATCAATCCGTTCGATTCGTCAACAGGAACACGGCCGTTACAGATAGTCAGCAAATGCTTGGAGAAATTTGCGGCAGATGGTCGTTTAGAAATACAACTCGCATGTTTGTCGTTAGCTGAAGTTTCTTCGCATAGCGCCACAGAGTCGATGTTTTAAGGCAAGCGTTTATTTCATCGGCATCGGTCGATCTTGAAATGACTGGTAGTGTTTGGCGAAAATCGCCAGATAGTATCTTTCATAGTTCAGTTGAGTGCTTCCAATGCGGAGGAAAAATAAGCCACCATTTCCCTCATCAATTGCCTTCATTAAAGTATCGTACACTTTCTGTTGGGGGTTCAACAAAGGTACATTCGTTCGAAGTGATTGGTTCAATGCATCTCGATCATATTTACGTTTACGTTCCGATTCTCGATTGAAAGCGTCGTTCATTCTTTGATCTGGCGACGCATCATGCAGCGCATGAGGTAACACATATCTTCGATCAAAAGCAACGCCTGGTTATGTATCTCCTCATTCACCTCGAGATCGGGATTCCCTGAACTGACGCGAATTTGGTGTAAAGTGTCTTCGGACATGTCATTCTTGTACTTGTTCCACAGTTCTCGTAGATTCAATGGGAAGCATATCAAAATAATGATAGCAAATAATGTGCGTATCTGACTTGGAGATGCAGAAAAAATTGCTTCAGCGATTGTCATGTCCCAATGAGTATAGTTTTTAAGCAAATTGAGCTATTGATATGCAGCACGAAATGTTGGGCATACTACGTCATTGACAGTTCGAAGTGATTCAATGATGTCGACCCAAAGGGAATTATTGGTTTTTTTTTAAGATTTTTCATCTTCACAGAACTGAAAGACTCTTAGAAAACCATTCCGAGCACTCTTATGAATTGGTTTAGAAGTACTTGTCATAGCTAGTACCTCTTTATTTCACTGTATTTTAAATAATAAAATTACATCTTCACAATGTTGACAAACGACTACTTTGTTTGACAGTAAATGTCAAACAAAGGCAGTTGCTAAGGAATGTGTTGGTCTAGGATAAATTTGTTCTCAATGCATGTCACCAACATAGTGACAGGGATCTTTTCAAAATTATTCAAATAATACTTTTTTATAATTTTACGAAAGTTCATTCTAAATTTTCATATTTTTAATATTACGAAATGATATAAATTCTCAATATAACAAAAAACGCAACATTTTCCAAATCTTCAATATTATATTTATGAGATTATCTTACATTAGAAAAAAATATATATTTTTTTGTTTAATGTTCCACACATGGTATGGTTGTTTTCTAACAATGAAATTAGTGATCAGAGTTTGTTCAGATTTTCTTTTTCGATAATTAATTGGTTATGCAGTTTGTTATACCCAGGGCTTTTTTTACCCTGTAACGCGGCGGAACGGCGTTCCGGCACCTTTTTTTCTCGAAATTTTAATAAATGTTTAATTTTATTTTTTCTATTTTAAAATATGTATATTTTGTTTTATTTTCTATGCATTATATGAAAAGCCGTCATTAATTCTATCAAAATGATATTCGAATATATAATAAATAATATACCTTCATAGAAAACGCTCGAAAAAAGTGCGTTCCGGCACCTTTTTTTTCAAAAAAAAGCACTGGTTATACCCATATATAATTTTTTTTAAGTTATCGTTGAAACTTGAATGCGCGATCAGAATTTGAATCATTTAGAAAGAAATGATCTTCTAATTTACTGAAAAGTCGGAGACCTTCTTCAATTATTTTCGCAGTGAATGATCGCAGAATTTCTTTCAGTTCGTCATTGTTTTCTGGTTTTTTGTCAATAATTAAATTTAAATTATTGACATCTTTGTCACTTATAGCTTTATCTGTAAGTAATTCGTCGATATAATTTTCGCTAAAGGTATCAAGCCTTTCTTCACCAAGCTCGTGTGCTAAAGTAATCATTTCAGCTGATATTACCGATGTTTCAATGGTTTTATCGACCGTAACACACCTAAGTAGGTGGCCTTAATTCAGCGATGGCAGATGCAACATGATTTAAACAGTCCGAAATCGTATTTTTTTTCAAATTTCGGTTGTGTTTATGATTCTCTCTGTTCTATCCAAAATACAACGATATATGCTCTCAATGTAATATTTAACATTTTTATACATCGTAAAATATGGTACATTTAAAAAAAAATGCATTTCTTCAAAACCGCATTACTTTGAAATTGCATAAAAACAGGATTGACTGTATATGGGGATCAAAAATAAAATAATGATTTGATAGTGTTCAATAACAATATAATATACATGAAAAGTATACTGATTTTTTTTTACATACTTTCTGATTTTATGTACTTTCATTCGTCTTTTCACATTTCAGTATATATTTTAGCGACGGTGATGAACATGAAACATAAATTCCTAAAAGTTTTTTTTTTAAATGGATATTGAAGATTTAGTTTCGAAATTCTGACACGTTCGTCCAAGTTCGTCGGTACATCTCTAATTCAAAGTATGAAACAAATGAATTTAACAACCAACGCCACCTAGTGTATTAAGCATAAACTGCATACGTCATGTTCCGCGTTCGATTCGAAAAATTTAAAAAAACGTATTGTACTGAGATATTTATTTTCTTTATAATTTCTTTTCCGTAATATTTTTCCGATGTTTTAATGCTTATTCTGCTATTCTAGGCCCATACGAATTTAATAAAGCAAAGATCATTGAATACCGTGCTCTAATTCTCGAGATATACGTGGTGTAAATAACCCCACTTTGTTTTATATATATAAATATTGTTGATTCATGAACTCTTTTTGAAATAAAAGAATATTAATTTTAAAACTCGAAAGTACACATCATTTGTTGCGCTCGCTGCAAGAAGAAACCTTATTTAAATTATGTTTTTTACCGCTCCAATAGGGTTATATGTTTTTTATTGCCATCAATATCACCACCATCATTGTCATCACAATCATCACCAGCATAAAAATCTATTCATACGCTGTAATAAATGTCCCAATCCTTCTGGGTTTTCTTCATTTTAATTTTGAAAAGTTAACTTTTGTTATTGAGTTATATGATTTTTGTTTATCGCCAATATAATAAGATGCACACATCCACACTGTCGTAATATTCCAACCTCCCAAGGATTCCTTCATTCCAAATAGATATTTTTCTCTGTTGCAATCACAACAATCATTAACATCATGTTAACGGTAAATTTCGTAAACGAAATCTCCGCACAAGAGCTATTCCTTTTTATGTTAATCATTTATCAACAATTATTTATTGCTGAAATAAAAACCACTACAGAACAGTGGTGTAGCAAGGGGAGTGCGGAGGGGGTAGATTTGCCCCCGGACGGCACATTTATGTGGGCGGCATTTTCAAAAATTAGAAAAAGTGTCAGCTATACCCCTTTCACTTTTGTTCTTCCTCTAATTTGTGCTCTGTGACATTCACTGACAAAATATGCTATTTTGGAGGCGGCAGTCGAAGTCGTAAGTTTTTTTCCGACTACGATAAAGATTTTAGCTTCACAGCTATACTTTTAATAAAATTTTAACTGTCAGATAAAATAGATGTTGATAATGTTACTAACGTCTTTTGCGAAGAGAAAATTCAGAAATAATATCTGCAATATGTTTTTTTGCCTAATGTTATGTTTATAAAATAACATATATTATCTCTTCTTGTGAATTAACTTACAACTCTAAATTCATTTACTTATTTGTAAAACGAATACTTATAATAATAATGGCAACATTTTACCATTTTACTCCAAACATAATAAAAAAAACCATTGCCTAATATTATTTTTGACATACAAAGTTCCTGGCCTGCAATTTGATTTTACAATATTAGAAAAAAAATATAGATATAATGAACAAAATAAAATATTTCTCGAGAAATTAATACATTTAAAAAAAAGCCACCAATAGTATTATCTCATAGTTAAAAAAAATAGTAGAATTGATATAAAATGAATAAATTTTGGAGGGAGAGGCAAAAAATTCATAAACCGCTCCGGGTGGCGGGACCCCTTCCAACGCTACAGAAGACAACAGAAACAATTCATGTTTGCGAACACAGTAATAAAATGATATGATAAGCCCCTTGGGTTTCCTTTATTCAAAATCACGATTTTTCCAGTGCTACACTCGGATTTATTTTCCATCAGTAATTAATATCACCTTTCACTTCATAATCTGTTCCTCTATAATGAATATTTCAACCCTCCTGAGTTTACCTCATCCCTGCGAGGGATATTGAAGACAGCAGATGTATAAAATAAGCCACAATAATAGTTTACGTTTCACATTTAAGTTATTTATTATTATAATTATAATTTCATTCAAAAGTGAACATTTACAACTGGAAAACAAAAACAAAACAAGTAAACATCGAATATTCGATTCAAATATATTCTATCCGGTCGATGCGCCATCAATTATTATGAACTAATTTGAAATTTAAAATGGTTGACATATTAGTCTGCCATTTTAAGATATACATAGGTAGTTAGTTGCCAAGAGTGAAACTACAAAAAATATGTAGGTATTAATGTTTTATTTTTATTTTATCATCTACTATTTATTTTATTTAGTGTTATATCGTCGATATACTAGCAGAAGGCGTTTAATCATAAACCGGCTGTTTTGAGTTATGAATGAAGATACATAGATAGGTTTCGATTTTTTACGATTCCGACTTAACACCTGACGCCGACACCAACTCCGAAGCTCTGCTAATAACGGCCCAATTCTCTGTAAGATTTTTCAGTCAGACAAAAATAAAACTAACGCTACTATTGAAACCTGTCTAAAACAGTTAGGTACAATTCTTTAATCGAAGAACCGTTCCCACACGCTTATCGAAGATAATAAAAAATTTACTGCATACATATTCTTCTTTTGTATTTTATTATTTCGAGTTGCGACCTCCTCTTAGCGCACAGGTGCCGAATTATGATTGTCCGCTCGGAGGAATTTTACTTTCTCTCTCGGTGTTATTTTAAGACCTCGAATCTCGACAAAACAACGCGGCGGCATCGTGTTAAGTGGAATATTTGAATACAAACTAGTCTATTGAAACTAGTTAAAAAATCAACGTCTGGAAACATTATCAAGATAAAAACGCATTAGTCTTCGTGTCTTCTAAGAGTTAACAGAGAAACTAAATAATTGACAGTAGACAATAACATTTAATGCCCACATTTAAGAAGACTGTACCTAAGTTCATCATTTATTTATTCGACAATATATTTTCACATAAGCTGGTAATAAAAAAATTTAAACCCAAAATATTGCGTGCTAAAGACTAAAGTCATCTTTTTATAACATACAGTACAAAGAAAATAAAAAATACAGTATATATTCAATTACTAAGCTACCTGTTACGAAAAAATAAAACAAATCATAATAATTAAATGACCCACATCATCTTCTACTTGACCCAGTGACATTTGTGATACATGATTGTGTTGATGAGCTAGTACAGCGTTTCTAAAACTTTGTGAACTCTCTTTCTCTTTGAATTCAGTGATTTACTAACACATTGTTTAATGCGCACACATGATAATAATCACAAAATGTTACATTTACAAATTTATTAATTGTAAAAAAATAAGAAATGTGATATTAATTGCTGTTGTTTAATGCAGGGCTGTAGAGTCGACGTAGGAGTCGGAAATCTTCGTTGACCCATTGAAAAAAAAATACTAATGTGTATTAAAACCACATTAGTCAATAGTGTTGCCACTGCATGCTAGACTGACTAAAGATGATCTGATGGTATAAATATAATATGTATATAAATGAGTTAAAATTAGTTGTCTTTTTTTACACGACTCCGTGACTAAAATATGCAGATGGATTCCTGGCTCAGATGATGTTACTGAAATAACTTCGCAGATCATCGGTTGGTGACCACTGTGTTAGTACACTAATATATGTACGCTTCACTGACTCGAATATTTTGATAAGAACACCACTGGCAACTGTCGTATATTTTTTAAGTGGTCAAAATTTCAAGAGAGCGTTTCTAGCTTGCGTAAAAAACTATCTCCTGTCCTCGATCCGTGTACGCATAATATCTGCAATGTTTTGAAAGCCAAGTGTTAGAAAACTGCACAGGTGTTGCCGATTTTGAGTCTCGACTCCCGTATTCTTGACCCCACGTCACTTGAATGTATAATACAATCAGACAACGTTCCCAGGTGGAATCTATTCGCGATAGTCAATCACCTTTGAGTTTACGAACCAACTTTAGTCCGTTCAGATTAAAAATCGGATAAATGGGAGGATTTTTTTTAAACATTACATGCATACAATTCCTTGGCAAACAAATCTATACATCAAGTGAAAATTTGAATTATTTTTATTCTGTACACTTCCATAAATTTTGTCGATAACGACCCGGGTTTCGCCTTTCGGCATCTTCTGGTTTTATCCAGTGCACGAATGCACTCCAACTGACGGGCAGAGAACGGTTTGCATTGTATATATACAAACATAAAAGTGTATTCGCACAGTATAATTAATGTTAACCTAATTGATATGACAGCGAGAATTTAAGACATAAATTATACGTAATGAATTAAGTGGGTAAATTATAATTATCGCGAATCAATGAATAAATTATTGGGTATTATGAAAGTATTTAATTTCCATGTGAAAAATCAATCTATCATCGCTTGATATAATATGTATAATGTAAGTACAATGATATACAATGTAAGTAATTAATTTATAATTAATACTATAAAAATTTGTATCCTATCCTCTCCCTGCTTCCTGTAAAGAAAGACAAACCCTCACTTTTATTTTGTAATTTATAACTTAGGAATAAGAATCAATTTTTAGTTTATTCGTAAACCATGTCTGACGATTCTCAAAGAGACAAATCACAAGTCACATTTTGTAGCACAAGTGGAATAATAAAGTGATAAAATTAAAAATTAACTTTAAAAAATTTAACTAAAATTTTATTCATATAAAATTATTATTTTTTATCCGTTTGAATAGACTCCAAGATACATCCGTTTGATTAAAGTAAATAAACAAGGTGGAAGAAATGATGCTAGTCAGCAAAAAAAAATAAGGATAATTTAACCAGATGGCAGCCACAGACGAGATATCTCGTAAAATTTTTCGTGCTCGACACGCCAGTTACGAGTTAACTCGTCAATAACTAATTTAATTAATAATTGCAAATGATTGCCGGCGTGCTAGTTAATTACGAATTTTTTTCTACGTCAGCTAAAAGGCTAAAGGAAGACATTGATTTTATAAATTATTTCATGATCATTAATTAAAATTAATTTCACATAAACAGATTTAGCTACGTCATGGAATATTGTTGAAATTGCTCACATTGGATTTGAACGTATGACAGCTTCATGAAATAACTTTACTCAGTTTTCAGTTCGATTCAGTATCTACGTAGATATTCGATGTAATATTATTTGCCCAATCAATAAATATCTTATCCTAAAAAACGGGCATTGAATTTGATAAAGATATCCATCTTTTTTCATTTAACATTCTAAATAAATAAATAAATAAATACAAATTGTAGCCTATGGCAAAAACACTATATTAAAAAGAGTAAAACCATAATTATTGGCCACTTGAAGAAAATGTTAAGCACTGACTAAATTAAAATATTTTCCACTAATGGCAAAACGGATCTATTAAAACAAGAAATGATTTCATTAAAATTTACAATAATACATACGCTTAATTAACGATAATTTTATGATTATCCGAAAATCACTAAACGTCGCTTAAATGACATTAATTATAGCAAATCACAGTGGAAAACAACACTTATATTTGGAAAATTAAAACGCAATTCATAAAAATGGTTTCACACTCATTTTTTTTAAATGATAGCTATCATTTAAAAAATGTGTACATTTTTCTTGGCAAATAAGAGTTTTCAAGATATGGATAATGTTAATATAATAAAATTGAATTCTAATTGGTATCATAAACTGACTTATTAATTATATTATAGATCTAACTGTCCAACTGTATTTTCACCAGTCCAAAATTCTAACTCGCTTTACCAGTCATTTTCATTGTTTTTTTTTTAAATAAATAAATTTTATAAAATAAAATAAAAAATCTCGCATGTACATAAATAATTATAGTCAATTTAAATTTGTAAGAGAGTTTTCGTCATTTTTGGCGTTTGGTATATTTTTGTAAATCTATAGAATGGATCGTCTAATTCATTAGTCAGACTCCAAATAACTGTTTTGATTTATAAATTTTACAAAAACTGATGCTTATTTTAAAAGGGAATTTAAAAAATGTGTTCTATTTTTTAATACAATACCTTTCCACGAAAAATTTACGGTGACCATCCTAAAAATGCAATCACTGTACATACAAACTTGCATCATCAAAATGTACACACGTATTTATTAAAATAGTTAGAATAATATTGAATAAAAAATATTATTTTCTGGGTCGTCGAATACTTTCGGTGGCCAAAATAAGCAAGTATTACTCTACGCTTATTTGGTAGCAGTAGTGGAATATACATATACAGCCTTGGACTTTTTATGTGGACAAAAAAAAGTGTAGATATTCCGAAAGTGAAAAAAATATGAATAAATACGTATTAAAGCTTAGAGTTATAAAAAAAAATAGTAATTAGCGGCATAGATGTCTCTGTCAATAAAAATGTTAATTTAAAGCTCGGAAAACCATTTAAGAAATTTTATTTTCGATGATTACATCTCGGGGTAACGAAATTGACGACGATTTTATGTTATGTATGAAAATAATATCGATATGCACTTAAAGGTTAATGTAACCATGACGCACATAATAATTCATTCGGCGACCGTCGTGGCTTAGTGGAAACGTACGTCCGCTTTCACTAAGCAGTCTGATATACAAGTGAAGCTAGTTAATGATGTTTCTAAGAACATAACGACGTTTTTTTATTTCATACATGAAATATAATTATTATATCGTGAATTACAGACAAAATCTCCGGTGAGAATTGTCGATATTGTAAAAAAATATTCTTTAAATGCATTAATCTTCGGACCATGGCCATCCATTCTTTAAAAAAAACAGTGTTTGCACAATTTAGAAAGATGTCAGTAGAATTTTCCATATTAACAGCTTAACAACCGCGGACGCATATTTGAGTATTTGAAAAACAAAGGTTGCTGGCCGGCGGACTCATATATGCGTATAGGCGAAGTATCTGGAAGCTAAGAAAATTAAATTTGGTAAAGATATCTCAATTGGTTTACAAATTATAGTGAATTTAGTAAAATTACAATTTTTGCGATTTTTTCACAAAATTGCCAGGCCGCCAGGTGAAATTCTATATAAAAACAAACGTGCGGTCGTTAAGCTGTTAATACCAACACTGTAGGTATTATGTTAATCATATTTCATTGTACCTTACATATATTATTCGTCCAATTTGGTGTCCAAGCTTCAATAGTCCCACCCTTAAAATTCATCATATTTTTTTGTTACATATATCAACCAATGCGCCATACATATTATGTTAGTTGTAAGATCATATGAGATAAGCTCATGGATGGGTTGGAAAGGGCTCAGAGGGGCTTGCGCGAGGCCCTTGTTTAATTTAAGAGAAAACAATATTCTCAGATCAAATAAGTATATAACTGTAATTTCCGATTTATATATTATCTACGACAGCTTTAGTATACAAATTAGTACAATTGTAGCCATTAAAATTGATAAGTTTACAGTAAACTGCATATTCTTACATATTATAAGTTTATTAAGTAACAATCGATTGCATAGGAAGGAGTGATAAAATAATTCACAGAACAGCGAGAATTCCTTTGAGATTAAGCGAGCCCCTTGTTAACGTATTGGCAGCACACCGCTGAATAAGCTCTGTTATAGTTTTTGTATAATATACTCGAGATTTACTCTAGGAGAAAAGATATCACCAACACCCATGCTTTATATCTCATTTTTTTCATGTAATTTCATATAAACCTGACCGTGGCTTGTATCCAGGTCTGCATGATCGCTAAGGCAAAGCTTTTTAACAACGAAACCACAGAGGGCGAAATTAAATGTTATTAAATTAAATTTATTTATTTGTTTATCGTCGATGTTTTTATACGGAGTTATAATTAATTAGAATGCGAAAAAATCGTGAGATATGTTTGGCAACTTTAACCTCTTAATAACGTGTACCATCAACAGCGTTATCTGCGGTTATTAATTACACCGATTCAATGAATTTATAAGACGTCTTGTTTGTTTTCCTTATTAAGTATTTTGATTTAGGCGGTCGTTATTCAATCTGGAACCAAACTGCGTTCGCTTCACAGTTGATCCAATGCTACCACTCATATTTGGTCCCTAAAACAAAAATATAAAAAAAAACCAAACAGACCAAGCGCTCCAAAGCAAACATGGCTATTCGATATGGCAATTAGGTATACCGAAAATATGGAATCAAAATAAAGACACATTCACATATGTCGTAACCAAACTGAATCATTAGAAACTTATTGTTTTTTTTTAATGTCTATTAAGTTGACAATAGCGCGAACCTACATTAATGCATATTACTTTTGATACAAATTGCCGAAATCTACGTTTACGGTCAGCTACTTACAATATGTAATTGATCGCAGTTATTCAGAAAGCACAGTCTAAATTTTGGATGGAAAAGGGCATACAAAAT